>UZAN01055059.1:4259-14870 GCA_900618425.1 Echinostoma caproni | reverse complement strand
CCAGGGGTGATGATGTCTTATTTTCTTTGCTGAAGGGTGACCAATACATTAATGCGATGAACTCTTGTCAGCATGTTATTAAAAATGGAGAGCAAGTTTCCGAGCATGCTTCGTCAAATATCTTGGAGTCATAATTTCCCGCAATCTTTCTTGGTCTCCCCATGTTGTCGAGACATTTCACAGTCAGAAAACTCACCTCTTTTACTGTTCTTTTTAAGGTGCTATCCAACCCAACTCACTTGATGAAGCGTTCTGTTTTCTCTTGTATCCTTCAACACTTTTTTTTATACATCTCTAGTTATTTTTTGGGTCTTTTTGTTAGACTTTAAACTCAAAGGTACATCTATCAAACACGTATGTCGATACAGCGGCATATCTCGTGAGCATGTTGTACATTTTATTATTTCACAGCACCTTAGGGCATGCCAGAAACTGTCCACCATAACACTTCCTGTCCCACCTCACCCACTCTACCCTCACCTTAGTCAATTTATCTCTTAATCGAGCACTCGCTCCAAGTATAAGCTTATAGCAGCACGTTCCACAACATACAAGTCTTCTGTAATACCGTACTGGGCACGGTTTCCTAATATCGCTGATCTTGTCTTTGGGACCCTTAAAAGATCCTGCTAAATTTCCCTTATTTATTTGTATATGTAACGTATGATCACCCTTTTTATCATGCAATTTCCACAGATGAGTGATTGTGTAGTAACTGAATGTTCATCCACTACGGGTGAATTAAAACTGCTTTTTGACTTGACGTGACTTGACTAATAATCGTATAACAGGTGTATTCATCCAACACAGTTCTCTTTTCTCTCATCACTCTAAAGCCCTAGCTGGAGGTTACAGATGATGAACTCGCTTCAATAAGAACCCCTAGCAATGCATTTTCGGCAAATTTACAGGAATTCGAACCAATGCACAACTGTTTAATACTCTGACCAGCTTTCAGGATCAGCACACAGGATCACGTTACACTTTCAGATTACATAGCGCAGTGCTCACCTGCCACTTCTGTTTGAATGATCAGAGTTTACAAAACAGTAAAGGACACTTAAATGCATGACTTTGCGACTGGGTCTTACAACAGCTGGGGATAAAATCGATACCCACGGAGTATAAATTTGTTTACCTGTATCACGTGACATACTAATTCTGCGTGATGCATGTACTTTAAGTTCAAAACGCCTCTCCAATGTCGTTTCAGAGCATCGAGTGCTCATATCTGATTATCGATAGTGTATAAAATTTGCCGTTCTAAGAAATCATTCATTTTGCTTCTGACGATTCATTGTGTTGGTTAATCATTGATTAATTAAAGCTCACCTGCTTGGCCCAAATTATTTTAGAACTCACACGTTGCAGTTACTACATTGAACGAATTCGAATATGATTGACATATTTCAATTCTCAATTCAATTTGAAGGTCACAGTACAATAAATTATTCTCACATGGATTAAGGGAGGACCCAATAACGAGAAGAGAGTAACTGAATGCAAGTAAAGTATTGTAAGTGTTGGTCAATCAGAATAGATGTGACATTTGTACTGTTGAGCTGTGGGTTTAATGCAAAGTTGACTACGCATTGATGATAATATATGAATGAACGTGTATTTCTGTAGTACTGACTTTTATGAGTGAAATAGATTGAAAACTTAAATACGGAATACAAGTACTCAATCATGTGAATACGGAAGCGAAAGTCGGGGAGTGAAATAAATAGTTTTACTGTATACCAAGACACTTTCCGTCAGTTAGAAACCGGTTTAGACAACAATGCAAGAGTTGAAATAGATGCAACAATCACGAAGTGCGAAAACCGACAATGAAATGCGCACTACAACAAAATGGCGACCACAGACTTGAACGGTAAAAATCAAATGCGATGCCAATAGCCAAACATTTAAATAGTTGAGTTTATAGATGATGTAATGAGGAAAGATAAAATACCCTAGAAAGACTGGTGCTCCCGGGCTTCGTATTCTTTTTCGTTTTTAACTTTATTAATCTCCGTTTTCCTTTCTATACAATCACCAGCCAAAGTGCAAACATCTGGTTCAAATCCACCGACATGCACACACACCTTTACGTGATTCGGAATCTAAGTATGCTGCGAAAGGGCAGGAATATGTTCTGTTTCATAATTTACGTCATATAGGTCCACGGTTCTCATGAAAAGATTCATTTGTCACTGCAACGCTGAGATACTCATTCGTTTCAATCCAGCTAACCGATCTGCGAGCGGTAGCGAATAATGTTTCAAAGCTTTTCAAACGGCGCTTGTTATTCGTCGTACATCAATAACCGATTTCTCAGAATGCTCCTATTTCCCCTAATTGTTGACTAAATGTAATCTTTTTGTGGAGTTGCCTATTGAAAACGTTTGAGGACGTGCAAGTAAAAACTTGGAAAATTTTGTGGAGCGAGTTTGTGGGAAAAACTGGTGTCTATGAGGTTTCATTACACGCAGGCATTCCACTCACTCTAAAAACAATCGAGTTATGTGCATTTCAGACAATGAGATCTAGCTGTATCCGCTTCCAAATGAGAAGAACAAAAGATTTTTCTTTGTTCTAGTTCATATATCCCAGAAAATAGGGTCCGAAATTACTCATTTTCGTGTTTCGTCGAATCTCGGTTTTCTTGGTCAGCAATGCCTCACTCGGATAGAAAAACGTTTTCTGAGGTAGTAGTATAAGAAACAGGGTTTCGATTACAGGTTGCGTTTGTTAGTGTTTTGTTTTGCCTCGAGTAAAGCACAAGCAAAATTATAGGATAAAATCGACTTTATTTTATCAGTTTCTCTGTTGTGAAGATAATTTCAGTCAAACGTTTTGAATCTCGGTAAAAGAAAAGCTCCAAGTGTATCCTCCACATGGCTTAGGGCTCACTATTTTATCGAATAATTACTAACCAGTGATGACGACGTTAGTCAGTGCTTACATCTGTTGATTTGATTAGTTGCCGTCTTTTGGATCATTCATTGTAATGAAATGTGCATTGAAAATGATGGAGTCCGTGGCATCTGTGATTAATCATCTTCAGCACTGCGAATTCCCAATCGAATTAAAATAAAAGCAGTTGGTACGTTCTTGAAATGGATAAAGGGGCAGTACACTTGTCATTTGATTTCTAAGATCAGCAAAAATTGTAATATTCACTGGTTAGCAGTTTCATGAGTCACTCTAATATTCACTTTGGTATGGTGGCACAATGGAAGCATTCTTTCACTGCTAAGGTAAACGTCCTTCAACACACTGCCTAACGATACTGCAAGTTCTTCTACCAGCTCCATCAAGCTAAATGAATGCACACCATCAGGTTCAGGTGACTGCTGAACCTTCAGCCGACGCAGCTCNNNNGCTCAAAGGCCATTTCCCATGACTTGTGTTCGGTGACCGTGGGATGGAGAGAATTCTCGCACAAGATGGTGGATCTCGTGACGAACCAACTTCCAGGCTTCATCCACATCCTCAGGGTTAAGGGAATCCCATGCCATGAACGCTGCGGCTTGATCCACACAGTTCGTCCAGCTTGTTCGCATAGAAAAGTGAGAAGACTTTCAATTATTAAAAGGTTTCATTCAATAGAGCAGTAAATTGTGAGAAAACACAAAGTAGAGAACAAGCNCTACAGGCTAATACATCACAATTTATATCAAACATTTCGGCAGGGGGGAGAGCAAGACAAGTTGGAAAGAGATAATTACCATTCCAGTTGCATGACCGGATGTCACTCACACTTTGGTCCTCACACATGCGCACTGGTTCAGGTCATTAGTGATGGATGGGGGATGACTGTGTAGTGTTTCGTGTTGGCCATGGAAGACCGAGTGTTCTTACGAATTGTTTTTGGGCGCATAAAGGGGGATTATGTAGATGGATTCCGATTGCTTCCGCTGTGACATGAATGCGACTCGTAATACTCTTAGATCGGCCGGTGCGAACCAAGTAGAGGGGTCGAAACGCCTCGGCCACATTAATTACTTGGCTTGTTTCCACCAGGTGTGAACAGTAAATCTATCGGTCAGTATTACCAGATCAGTTGTCACATACGCATCCCGAAGAGTCCACTGGAGTTGAACTCAACGTAAGTTGACTACATTCTGTCAAAAGGTACCCTATCTGAGCATTACATCACATGCTATTAAATTAAATCGATTTCCTGACAAACAACTTTGGCATATAAATTGATCGCGGCGCTCAGACATGAAACCTTTGTTTACATTAGATCTGATTAATAGATGGCAGCAATATGTCCTTCGTTTTCTCTTAAGTCAAAATAATGTCACCCGCAAAGCCTGAATGAAATTCGGATGAATACACGTATATACGTCGTTTAAAAGCGGACAATGCTTCCTTAATGACACCGCTCAAGACCGAGTTGAAAAAGTGGTGGGTTTATATGAAAGCATATGGCACACCCTCATTCGTTTTTGCCCAGCCGCTAATACCCAAAAGATTACATCGTACTTCACGGTTGAACTACATCAAAAAAAGCATTCCGGAAAAGTCTTTATGCAAAACGATTTAAAGGTTTCTTTCAAAACACATCGGCATTTGGCCTCCGGTAAATGGGGCACTAGTTATTTATCTGATAAAAGGTATGGATATGAAATTTGACACTGACTTACTGACATCTCTCTGACACCCGGTGTACGCTAATTGGAAAAAGCATTGGAATGCTTTTAGAATTATCTTGCTCTCTTTGTAATGCCTTATTACTTCATTTTTAACGAGCTTGGAGCTCATCTTGAGTAGGTGTTCCATGGTAGATGCTTCAGAAGTGTGAGTTCTCTAAGGATTTCATTTATCTTTGAAATGGTCAATTGTCCAAGCTCAGCGGTTACGTAAATCATCGAATGGTGTTATGATTGATGTGGAAGATCAGGTCAAGCAAAGCTTGCATTACTAACCCAACAGTTAAAAATATCCATTATAGTGCAAATAGAAAAACTATCGACTCAAAGAATAGCGCGGTATTCGACGATGCTATTTGCAAAAAAGAAATACATCAGTGTACCAGAGTACCTGAGGGTGAAAACCGGACGGTAAGTATCAGTCTAGTATCTTGATATCTAAATTACTCTCTACTTGTAATTTGCTAAGTCCAATCCTCAACAGATAATGAAAATGTTACCCAAGATCAAACTAGTGGTACTATGTTGAATTCAAGAAACATTCAACAACTAAACCATTTTTTACAATTATGTGTAATATTTTATTGATAATCTTGTTGTTTATTCAATACGACCCCCTGACCGTGTTTCAAGTAAGAGTTATTGTAGCATGTCAATTATCCTCTTCGGCCATTGAGATTCCTGAAAACAAGATCAGAAATTTGGATACTATTGCACTGGCTTCTTCAAATATTTTCGACAATTATATTACCACGAAACAGCGATACCGCGTGACGTAATCAGCAGACCTATTGTTTGTGGTGGATTGCTGAAGGGAAAGTAATGTTTCATTCCTAAACTATACCTTTCTGAGTAATTAAATGTTAGTTTAACCACATGAACGGAAATGCTAATTGACTCAGCACATGTGAAGATAACCGTTTTCTCTGTGATCACGTGTCGAAATCCATGACCATATTGATTGCTTAAACAAGACTACTAGAGGATTTCAGATAGAAACCTTGTTTCATGTGTGTTTAGTCTTTGATTTTTTTAATATCACTTCTTTGGGAAGCTCGACTCCAACACAAATCGAGCAAAATCCGCCTGCATTTCAAACCACCCGACACCTATTTTCCGGCAACCCAGATTAGAGTTTTCGTCACTGTGACTGGTCGTGCGTTCCCATTATGAGTCAGCTCCGTGGTGTGAATAATGTGATACAGTGGAGAGCAAGGTCTCTATTACAAAGACACTTGCCCCTTAAGATTAGCATTCTATAACTGGAGACAACTGGAATACATTCCTAAAATTCTATCCGTATCGGCTGAAATAATGTGAATTTGTGTGGACGAGCCATCTCATGCTCAATTAATCAAAATACATCCACAAATGTAAGCCGCCTCAGAAAGACTGTAAAAACGACCGAACAAATGAATAACTAACATCTTTCTACACATCATTCTGCTGAAACTGTGAGCATCAAATAGCCACCTCTCTTGTGGTAAAATAACCCCGGGTATTTGCATGATGTGGTGTGATCAAGGGTGGTCCAGTAATTACCCTAGTCAAAATGCTAGTTGAAAATATGATCCACGGTATTGTTGGCTTCAAAAAGCAACATAGACCATATTCCTCTATTGTTCCTCGACAGTTTTGCAAGCTACCCTCCAAATAAAGGTGAGAAATCATTCTGAAGATTCCTGGGTATTGCGACAAATGGAAGATCTGACCTTCTTCAAATAGTTACTCAAGACTATGTTCCCAATTTCCTCAAACTGTTCATGGCAGCAGTTCATGTTTCTTAAAAATTACGGCCACTGTTTCGTGGGATTAAGGGGATAATCTGAAAAGCAAGAAAACTTGAACTGCTTCCTGCGTGAATATGGTATACCAGAATGAGTTTAGAAGACTTTTAAAGTCGCTCACCGAAATGCTGTTGACCACCACTTTTGTCAGCCTGTTTTAGTCATTTACTACTTTAATGCCGAACAAATTCTGTCACACTTACCCGTAAACTCTCGTTTGCTAGTTTGAGGTCATTCTCGCGGAGAATTGAATTCCCACCACGTCCCAATATATTTTCCTCTCAGATGGGATATCGTGTAAACGGAAAAGCAAAAACGGTCTGATCAGCTGCCCGGGGGCCAAGTGAGTAGCATACCTGCGTTCTACTTGTGAAGTCCCGGGTTCGATCCTCAGTTGGGTCGATGGATTCCTACTACTGGTGGGATTCAACTAGGTCGAAACAACTCCACAGTGCTTCCTAGGTTTTCAGTTTGCGATTCATTTACTCCATGTCCGACGAATTCCTTAAATGGAATTTAATCAAATCCTCCTATACTCTCCATCAAACAATTACTGAAACCCTTTGAGATCTCAACGACTTCAATTTGGTCTTCCCTTTTTCGCCTTCTTTCTAAAGATGGATGGCCTAGCACTTTCAGCTCCGTTCACATTTATGTACCCTCAAATCTGGGAACCAAATCGGTAATCGTCTTTGTTGCTGTTCTAACATTTTGATCTCACTCACTAGGTACGGTCTCCACGCTTGAACACAATATCCAAGGTGAGGGCGAACAATGGTCAAATAGAGTGTCAAGGGACCTACGGTTTTCTGGATTCAAATGCTCTTTTCAGCTAGTATACGGCCCTCTATGCTTTCTGAGCGTCCAGTTTGTACTCAGTGGGCGGTTTGAAATCCGATTGTCTTCGGTCTTCCGTACTAAGTGCAGAAGGCAAGATACCCGTGTAAGCCCCGTCATTCGCATTCCCAAATCCCTCACCCCGCGGATAACTGGAATCGTTTGCTCCCACCCCGACGACCCTAGCCCTCGAGGCTGAGTCTGTTTCTTCGGGTCATTTTTCTGTTGGTTTCTTTCCACATTACTTAACCGATTACTCGTAAACCCTGTGGAGATTACTTTGATTCGACTCACAAGTCGGAGACCCCACTATCTTGACATCCTCTGCGTATCTCAGGTAGGGATTTCTAATTGATTCACAAGATAGCCTTAATAGAGAATGAATGCCACCTGCGCCAATATGACCCTTATGGCATCCCACTATGCAGTTTACCTGCCTGTGGCCAAGATACCTCGGTTCTTACTGTAAACAATCCGTCCTTCAAGCTGAGATTTATCCACCTGACAACCTACGGTGAGAAACCGGAAGTTATCGGGCTCATGTATCATAAATATGTGGTTCACACAGTCGAAGGCCAATCTGGAATTCCAGGTAGCATACCTCCGCTGAATCCCGTCAGTTCAACCTTCGAGTGACCTCATCAAGAAAATAGATAAGGTTGGTCATGTACGTGATCAAAACCATGCTGATGTTCAGACGGCTTACGGTTATTCCCCAACTGCCGTACCACCGTGTTCCGAATTATACCCTCCAATAATTGTAAAGATTACTGATGTCCAACCCCTTCAATCGATACAGGTAATCGTGAACTAACAGCCGTACTCCAAACAGGTAGCGGTTCTATCGACCAAATCTGCACTTTGTTTATAGTTATCGAGTTACGCCGTACATGTCGTTAGCTTTTACTAACTATGTCACACGTTCTTACAAAAAAAGTGTTCTCCTTATGGTTGATTTCAACTGTCCGAATCTCAGCAAATCAGCGACCGTCCGTTCATTTTTCGAACATCAATTAAAACGGCTTATTGACTCGCATCTACTATACAACCATGTGAAGGTGGCCACTAGGTTTGGAAACCTACAGTAGCGTCCATACTGGATTTGGTGTTGACCGATGAGGAGCTGATGGTAGAGTCTGTCAAGGTGACTGCCCTCCTAGGACGCAGCGATCACGCAGTACTTACATTCAAATATGTTTATTACGCTTCGACTCAAGGAAGTTCCCCAGGTAACAGATCAATAGACTACACACTGTTTAATGACTTGGCGCTCTCTACTCAGTTGGTTTCCTATGACGAAGAATCTAATCCGTTGGTCGCCTGGAAGAAATTTGTTGACAGTCTCACAAATCTAATGACATCCGTGACTAAGACTAGAGTAATCACCAAATCCGGCATGCAAAATTCACCTACCCGAAGTCGCATAAAGAAATGGCTATCGACGAGGGACTTATCCTGGCGAGATTATAATCGTCTTCCGAATGCTGTCACGTGGAATAATTATCGTATACTCAGGAACCACTGCACCAGGCTGATTCATGAGGATAAAGTGAAATACTAAGTGGCTCCAGCACAGAGATTAATCTCTAATTCTAAGCTGTTGTACAGACAGGTCAATTCCATTCGAAAAGTAAAGTTTGGTATACCGTTACTAAGTAGTGCTGGAAGAGTTGCAGCCACCCCAACGCAAGCAGCTAAAATGCTGAAAACTCATTATTCCAAAGTTTTCGTAGCACCGCAGGTTGAAGGTTTACAACTACCCCAACGGTTGCATCATCTTCCACATCCTTCACTCACCTACGTATCATTTACTGCTGAAAACGTCAAAGCGAAAATAATGGCTTTGCGAAAAAATGCAACCCCAGGTGCGGTCAACATACACCCGAAATCTCTGAAATTTTTGGCGAATCACATATCCGAACCGCTAGCCATTCTGTTCCAATGAATGTTCGATCAAGCAACACTCCCCGAATGGTGGAAACAAGGAGTAATCTCGCCCATATACAAAGGTGGTTGTCGTAGTAACCCCGCTAACTACCGACCTGTGACCCTGCTTCCGGTGTTATCAAAAGTCATGGAGTCAATTGTGGCAGATTCTCTGATGGAACACCTCGAAAGATACAACATTCTTTCGATAGCTCAACCCGGGTTAAGGCAAAATCGATCCTGCTCCACTAACCTGCTTCTTGTTTGAGATGAATGGACCAGTACAGTCGACGAAGGGGATGCGGTGGATGTGATTTATCTCGACTTCTCGAAAGCATTTGATCGGGTGAATCACAAAATTTTACTGCAGAAGCTCTATAATTATGGCGTTTCAGATTTCGCGTTTGAGTGGATCAAAGCATTCCTCGAAAAACGGACCATATCAGTTTGTGTTTTAGATTCCACATCCGGCTGTATCAAAGCCACCCGTGGTGCTCCACAATGATACGTACTCGATCCCCGTCTGTTCCACACATTCATAAATGATCTACCAGAAGTGTTAGGTTCAAAAACAATACTGTTTACAGACGACGCCAAAATCTGGAACGGTAACAGAACCCGAAGACTCTCTAACACTTCAGGAATCACTCAACGCAGCTTATCAATGGTCTATGGAGAACGACATGGAATTTAATGTTTCAAAATTCAAAGTTGTATCCCTACGCCACAAGCGGAAATTCTCGTATTTACTCGGGGATAATCAGCTATCATACACTTCTAGTGAAAAGGACTTAGGTGCTGTTGTTCAAGAGGATTTAAGCTGCTCCATCAATTGTGCTAAAGCTTCGTCCGCTGCTATGAAGAATGTCGGCTTACTTCGACTGGTCTTTGGCCGGTTGGAATCAACACTATTCCCACGTTTACTATCAGTGTACGTTCTACTGTACACAGAGTACGCCATCCAAGCTTGGAGTCCATGGCTTCAACGTGATCACAAGATGCTTGAGGGTCCACAAAGGATGGCCGCCAAGATGGTCAAGGGATTGCATTACCTGACATATGATGAGAGATTGCAATCATTGGGACTATATTCTGCTCAGTACCGCTGAACTCGAGGAGACTTGATTTTGACGTATCAAATACTGCAGAATCCGAACCATCCGTGTCGATCGCTGCTCATGTTATCAAACAAAATACATATTAGGAGACACCGTTTTAAGCTACTGATTCCAAAGTGTCGAGCGGAATGTCGGCGTCAGTCTTTTGCAGTTAGAGTATGCAGTTATTAGAACGCCCTTCTATCTCATGTCGTTTTTGCATCCACTATTGAATCTTTCAATCAGAGACTCGACGAAACCTTGGCCACCTCGCATTCGTACACCACTAAAAACTAACACAAATTCACTGTACCCTAC
>UZAN01055058.1:2126-13279 GCA_900618425.1 Echinostoma caproni | reverse complement strand
CACTAAGATGTTGGTTGAAGCAGCGACTAACGTAACGGTCCTCTTCGACTCTAGTAACTCCATTTCGACAGCGGGAATCTGAGTGTCGGGCCATTCACTGGGCTGGTCCGTCAAGAAAGCCGGTTCTAGTAAACATGATTTTATTTTTTCCTAGTTCAGCACACCCCTGGAGTAGTAGTCGGCTGGATTGTCACAGGATTTTATGTGCCGCCATTGACACACCTCCGTTTCTTCGTGAATGACAGTCAATCGGTTGGCAACAACTGTGCTGAAGTGCGTCTGTACATTGTGAACATAGTGCAGAACAATGGAGGAATCAGTCCAGTAAGTTACGATCCATTCGACCGAGTTGAAAAATCTTTTGATCACCTTCTCTACCCTCACGGCTAACACTGCTGCGGCCAGTTCTAGCGCGGGTATTGATATCGCCTTTAGGGGAGCAACCCTGGCCTTAGCGAATAGTATACTGCTATGCCTTCTTCCACCTGGCCGAAACGAGCAACTGTACGTCACTAGCCCGTATCCCACCTCCTACGGGTCCGCAAAAACGTGTAACTCACTTATCTGTCTTTTGCATATTTCTGGTATGGGAAGAGGGAGTCGTATATCGCCCAGCTTAGACAGGCTCAGCCACCAGCTTTGTCAAGTATTGTGATCCGCTTCGCATAGGGTCTCATCCCAAGTAACCTCTTTTCTACACAGGTCCTGTAGCAGAATCTTGTTCGGAAGTAGCCACGGTGCGACGAACCCCATTGGATCGTACAGGCTGACCAACGAAGACGGAATTCCTCTGCGAGACGCCGTCTTCTCAGGTAGCTGGAGTTGGAACAAGAACTCGTCTTTCTCCGAATCCGATTGCACACTAAGTGCTCTATCTGTTGATAACGGACACCCCTGCAATTCAAGGAGACCCGGTGCACGCTCATCAACTGGGATGCACTCGATTGCATGACGACTGTTGAACATTCACTTGGTCAACCTGAACCCTTCCATGAGCAGTAGCTTGGATAAATCCCTAATGTGTCGAACTGCTTCTTCGATGCTATCGAAGGATCCCAGGAAGTCGTCCACATAAAAATTATGTTCCACACAGGAGCCCACCGGGGTTTCGAAATGCTGAGCAAATTTGTTCACGGTCGATTTTAACGCAAATTTCTCACAGAAGGGAGAAGGTATCGCACTAAACGGGTGCATCAGCATTCGATATTCCTGGTCAGGTCCGTCTAGGTCTCCATCTGGCCACCACCACAACCGTAGAGCATTCCTTTGCCCTTTGGAGACTTTAATCTGCATGAACATCTCCTCGATATCAGCCTCTACCGCAACTGACCCCAGCCGGAATCTGCACAGCACCTCAATCAGCGGGGTCGTCAGATCTGGGCCTTGTGGTAGACAGTCATTTAGGGCAATCGCGGTACACTTGACATCACAATCGAAATCAACCCGGATCTTCTGAGTTTTCTTGAGGTTTATGACAGGGTAAAGCGGAAGGTACCACAATGGCTGCTCCTTTTCGACTTCTTTCATTGCACGTTCGATATATCCAAACTCTAGATTGCGTTTCATGGCGTTACAGTAGGCCTCCTTCAACTGTGCGTTAATTTTTAATAGTTCCTTCAGGTAGTTGAGCCTATGGAAGGCTATTTCTCGATTGTCTGGCAGTCGATTGGATCCCGTTAGCCAGGGTAACGGCACTTTAAACTGGGTTCCGTTGTGTCGAGTCGTTTCTGTGACGACAGCCAGGGGGCTTAGTCTTTCCTCGACATAGATACCCGGTTGTCTGCTATGTCCCCAAACTCGTGGTTGTAAAGCCGCTCCATGTCGTCTCTTATGGGATTACCTGGCCGCGAGATGTAGTTGATCGTTCCTGAGTAATTACCATCATTACCGATCGGCCCGCAGAGTGTCTAACCAAACATCGTGCGCACAGCGTACGGATCTCTACAGCCTTCTATCCGTTGATCCAAAATCCAATGCGCCTCTGGTACGTCACAGCCGATCAATATGTTCACTCGGGTGTCCGGAACATCTTCGAGCGGCAGATCGTGAAGGTGAGGCCAGCACCGTGCTAACGACCGGATACTTTTGGAAGCTCTCATTGGTAGTTCGGCGATAGTTAATGCCTCGTGTACTTCTATCGCATCTTCCCCCAATGTGGGCGTTAACTTCAAACTCAGTTGAGAAGCTCGAACTGCTAGTGCCTCATTTACCGTGCTGATTACCAATGAGGTAGTTTGTCCACCCTGGTCGTGTTCTCACGCAAAGCTCTCTTTCGTGAGGGTGATATCCGTTCCATGCCACGGCTTGGACCATGCCACGCAGTCTCCACTTGGATTGGTATTATTCCCAAGCGGACCGGTCCACTTGACATCCGTTTGATAGTATTGACAGATTTTGGTGTATCCCCCGCAGAGTGTTCGTTGGTTCTATCGACCCGGCCATTATTTGTTCGCAGCTCGACTCCTCCATCGTTGTGTAATAAGGGGTAAAGCCGAACCCTGCGAATGTCTTGACCACAGTTGGTTCGGTTTCTGCAAAGGGCTGCTATGTGGGTATCGCTTAGGCACACAACGCAGGAAGCTGTCGTTTTAGCTACTGTCCAGCGGTCCATCACCTTCATTGCCAAAAACTCTGGGCAGGTAATAAGCTTGTGGACACCTGTGGACAGTTTGCACTTAACCGGTCTTTGTGGGTCATATAAGACTAAGTTGGTGCTCGCCAAGTTGTTTGGGGGATGGGGACCTCGAGATCCAGATGGCGCGAAGCTGGTTAAAGGTCTGGCGGTCCTGATGCTTACCCTCGCTAGTTGACCAAATCGACTATTTGCTATGCGAGATAGGCAGCCTATGAACTGAGGGAGTTCGTCAAAGGTTGTCTCTGAGTTATATCACTCTGAATCATTGTGTTTGGAAGGATTTTCAAAAATTCAACATGACACACGATGGCCATGCACTGTACACCCAAGGCCTCTGATTTCAGCTCCGCGCATTGATGAGGAGCACTTCAAAACTGTTTTCAGCCTGCAGTTTCATGTTTGCCCTAGGGCACTGGTGGCTTGTGTTGTCATCTGAGATCTGTTTGATTTTGATCTTTCCCCTCTACTTTGGAACCTCCCCTCAGTAACCCTAACAACCAATTACAGGCCTTTCTTCTAGGTTCCACTCGGGTCGATTCTCTTCGGCCCACTGGTCTCTGGGGTGTCTAGTTTTCGGTCCGAGTGTGTGTTCTGCTCCCTATAATTTTGCTGGCAGTCCCTCGGGTCTCTCCCCCGAGGGCTGAGTCCGGTTTTGGGGACCCCAGTAGTGGATATTTTAACCGGGTGCTTACCACCTCCCTTAGTGACATCATTTTTTAACCAGCATGAGGTGTTCATCCTCAGCACCGGACGTAATAAGTTTCCGAGGCTACGCACAGCAATACTGTTATAGGTTTCTCGAGGGGTCGCGTCGGTAGTCTGGGTGAGCTTGCCTTGCACTCTTTCGATCGCTAACCTTGGTGACTTCTTTTGGCCAGCTAGTGATGTCCCCCTCGAAGAGGATACGTTTCTAAATTCTTCCCTTCCTATAGTTAAGCGATCGGGTTCAAGTATGACCAAACCGGAATTCGCCATCCTCACTCTTTCTGACGCTGTCAGGAAAGCGTCCCGGTATTTCAGGTTCCCGAACTCAATCAGCACTGGTCTTGCCGCCCCCTGGCTATTGTCCGTTCTTTCGGCCCATCTGCCCAGTCTAAATACCCTTTTGAGAAAAGCGTGGTCGGGGAAATTTACTGTCCTCAGCGGGCTGGTGACCGAGTGTCGGAGTTCCCTTTCCCTCTGTTTTGGGTTTACACACGGAGTCTCAGCAATGCCTTTAATTACTACGTTCTGTTGCCTACCCAGTGCCATCTTACTGCGGGCCTCAAGTTTGAGCATATCCGTCTCGAGCCGGTTAACCTTCTACAGGAGGGACTCCTGTTGCCTGGTCTTAACCTCTAGCTCTTCGATTTTCATTTTCAGTGTGTCAGTCCTACAGGTGCACTTACTGGCACTTTTGTAGGTACTAAATCCTTAGTACCGGTTTATCACCGTCGTGTTCCTTTGCCCAGAATCTGAGCTAATACATGTGGTTATTTAGAGTACTCTGCCGTCTTGCAGCCATCGCGGGTACCCTAATGTAACCTGTGCACACCCAATTGAGCACTTTGTGTTCTGTGTAGAGTGATAATGCTTTCTTCTTTAGGCCACTGCAAGCCTGTTGTACCACTTCGCACAGCTATCGCAACAGATGCCTTCCTTGACATCAGTTAAACAACTTGCAATACCGCATGGGTATTCCGTGGCTTGGGGTGTATTCCTCGCTTTACCCAGACGTTTTGCAGCACTACTCCTGATTGTTGGTATACCGGTGGCGTAACTTCTTAGAATGCGACCAACCATGCCGACGGCAATTAACAAGGTGATACCACAATGGCTACAACTAAAGAAACAAAGAAACCAAAAACACCAGAAAGCTATAGCAATACCAGCTATGTCAAATAAATTCCTAAAAAATTGGCCAGATCAAAGAGTTAACACAAAAGATAGATACGAAACAAACCACGTCCAATTTTCAAACCGCGCGCGGTCCCAACCTGTGTACTTTAGTTAAGTTCAGGCAAGGTCAGTTCATTTCAGTTCAGTTCGGTTCAGTTCAGTTTGCACAGGACAGAAAATGGCCAGGACCAACCGAGCATACAGAATTCCTTTGACGGTATGCGGTCAAGTATGACACCCACCACAAAGAAAACTAGTCCGGTCAGGTTTTACTGCGCTATACCAGGCGTGTACCGTTTTTATCTGAGTGATTTTGGATTTATTGTGGATTACCGATTTATCTGGTGGAATACCCGACAATATGTGTTCCAATGTAGAAAAAATGGGTATCATCTGCCAATGTATCACTGGTCCCCGTACCAAGAATGTTCAATGTAACGGCTGTGATGGCTGGACACATTGGTTGTGCCAACATCAACCATGAGGAATACAGGTTTCTGAACTATTACAAGTCCAAATTTGTAAAACTTGTGTGCTCCAAGTGTTCTGTAGACCTAAGTCGGGACGCCCATACCCCGAATACGAAGGGATCTACGTCGGAAATGAATGTAACTATGATTCATCAACAGATCAAGAATCCCCCTTCACCACGGCAGTAACATCAGCGCCGTCAGCCACAAATGGTAGAAGGCGAAAACATCGTCCAACCGCTCCAACGATATCTCCTAATCCTCCCTGTGGCGAAATCAAGACAACGAAGGCGTCTCTACTTTCATTGGCGGGCCAGGTTTGCATAAAAGGAAGCCTACAAAAGCATCAAACTCGGATTCGGTACATCACAAAGCATTCAACGGAGTGCGAACGCAAACCGAGTCGGCGAGGACTGTGCGTGGACCATACCCCGGGCTCGCAATCCCCCACCATCGCGCAAACAATGTGTCATTGTTATAAATCTACCGGAGTCGAGGGAAGTCGATTCGCAAACCAGCTCAACCACGACATTAACCTGCTGCGCGAGACTTTGAGACGGCCATTCATCCCGGGAGAAGAAACCTCGGCAAAGCATCTGTGTAAAGTCAGCGTTCCACCTTGGGAAGCTCGCAAATGGCTCTGCTGGCTCTACTCGTCCTCTCAAGATTGTTCTAGGATCGAAAGTTAGGGCAGCCTCAGTGTTTCAACGAACAACTAGGCTCAGGAGCGGACGGATACGCATCCTCCGAGATCTAGACTCTTTGCAGAGGGAACAACTAGGAAAGACACTCTCCGAACTACACGAGTGCCGCTCGAATGGTGGAACAAATCTGCTAATTCGGGATTTTGGTGTGTAGAAGAGGCGCTCTTACTTCTGGTGGAGACCCCTGTT
Source organism: Echinostoma caproni (assembly GCA_900618425.1). NCBI lineage: Eukaryota > Metazoa > Platyhelminthes > Trematoda > Plagiorchiida > Echinostomatidae > Echinostoma > Echinostoma caproni. The sequence goes on along the minus strand of UZAN01055058.1, from coordinate 7,403 downwards.
GATCGCGTCTTCAACAACGACTCCGGAGTAGGGCAATCGAGAACGGAGAGAAGGTCCAGAGTAGACCAAAGAGGATCCAATATAATTCTGACGAATATCAGGGGCCTTTTGAGCAAGAATGATGAGTTGGAAATCTGGGTGCAGAATCATAATCCAACTGTGGTGGCGCTCACTGAAACCTGGTTGAACGCCAACATTATGGACTCGGAAGTCGCTCTCCCCGGGTAAACCATGTTTCGAGGCGATAGAATCCCTGGACGTATTAGTGGATGTGCAGCACTGTTCGTCCGATCTGGCTTCGTTGCGGTGCAACTGGAAACATATGCGCACCCACAAGGTTCCGGATAAGCGGTCTGGTGTAGTGCCAAGCTAGCATGAGGAGGATACGTGAATATAGGTGTATTATATAGAACACCAGCGGCAGCCGTAATCGAACTCCTGACAACCCTTGCGTAGGTGGGCAGGTGACGGTCGATGCCTTATTCTCGGTGACTTCAACGCTTCTAACGTGGACTGGGTCGCAAGACCGACCAGACTTGGCGCAGATCACTTCTCTAGTGAATTGCTGTGTAACTTACAGAAACTTTCCTTGTCTCAGCATGTGCAGTCACCGACGAGGTAGTGGGGCGGGCGGGGGTCGATTTTAGACCTGGTGAATTCGCCGAGGAGCTCCGACGTAGAACAGATCGAGCACCACCCTCCGTTAGGGTGCAGTGACCATATGGTATTGGCTATTCGTTGGCTGAATGCTACCCGCGGTCCACTGGGACTACATAGAGGTAATGTATGGCGGACACAGTTTGACGCGGCACAGGGGTCCGCCATGGCTGTTCCGTGGCTCCCACCGATCCTTCGTGAGGTGAATGCCTTAGAATTGGTATGGGAACGCATTTGGGACGGTATCCTCCAGCTAACTGACACGTTCATCCCAGCAACTCGTAGTAGACCGCGAACAATTGGGCCACCATCGTTTGATCCTGAAATGTGACGATTACCCCGGCTAGGAAATCGCGCTTGACAAGCTTTTCGGGCACGAGAGCTAGAGCTGGTATCCCATCATTGATCGATGGAGTTGATACGGCTGACACCGACGACGGCAAAGCGGAAGCACTGGCTACACATTACCGCCCAGTGTACGCGATAGATGCTGGCTCCCTACCAACAGCAGCCAGAATCACATCGATGTTCACGTTAGAAGAGTTTTCAGAAGGGGAGGTAACAAAAGTGCTCCAGTCGATCAAGACCAGTCAGTCTCCTGGCCTGGTGGTATTCACCTCCTCATGCTCAAGGAACTGCTCAAGGTTCAGCTCTCCCCATCTACTACGTGGCTTTTCAACCTGTCAACGCGCTCGGGAAAACTGCCCCAATAGTGAAAGAAAGTGGTTGTGATTCCGATTTACAAGGGCGGAGCGAAAGCTGCACCAGGCAACTACCGCCCCGTGAGCTTCACATCCGTTGTCGGCAAGACGATGGAATGGTTGGTGGTTTCACAACTTACGGATCACCTTGATCACCTTGGATGTGTAAGAAACAACATGAATTCTGCCAGAGGCAATTCTGCATGACCAATTTGCTGCTTACTCGGGAACGTTGGTCTAGAGGCAAGGACGAGAGATATGGTACGGACATTATCTTCGTTTACTTCAGCAAGGCGTTCAAAGTATCTCACGAGAAGTTGCTCACTAACCTCAGGGTTCTGGGTGCCACAGGGTCCGCACTTCGCTGGCTGGAGGATTTCTTGAAAGGGAGATCATTCTCAATGAAAGTTTCACAGGCGCAATCTGCCTGCTACGCAGACACCAATGGTGTCCCACAAGGATCCGTTCCTGGCCCACTGCTGTTTCTGATCTCTGCGAACGACATACCATCAACGTTGAGTAGCCCGTACCTAATCTATGCAGACGACCTCAAGCTCTGGCGAACAATCCGGACAGAGGCAAACCAGCTGTCTCTTCAAGATGACCTGAACGCTCTGAAGAATTGGTCGAAGGTATGGGGGCTATCAGTGAATATCTCCAAGTGCGCCCACATGAGGATAGGAGGACACGCTCTCACCACCAGCTACCTTCTTGGAAGTACTGTGCTCCGGCAGTCAACTGAGGAACGATATTTGGGTGTTGTCGTCACCAACAACCTGAAAGCTCGTTCACAGACAGACAAAGCCTGTGCCTCTGCGTGGAGTATGTTGGGTGCTACCCGCCGTTCGTTTGGTCCTTTACCCCTGGCGGACTTCAAATTGCTGTAGGCCTCCTATGTACGCCCCGATTCAAATATGGCGGTCCGGCGGTCTTTCCGGCTTCCGAGGTTTCCCAATTGGGAAGAGTTCAAAGGGCTGCTACACGCCTCGTCGAAGGACTACGTGGGATCAACAACGAGGGCCAACTGAGTGCAACGAGACTGTTCCCCATGTTATACAGACGACTGGTAGGCTACCTGATCTACACCAGACGCATTACCCGGACGACTTTGTCCCAGAATTGCAGTTGAAATAACCCCTGAGGAACATTGACCACATCAGGAGCACGCACTGACGCTCCACAAGATGCAGTCAAACGGTCTGCTGCTGTCCGTCGAGAATGGTGACAAATCTCTGGAATGCACTTCCGGAGGACGTGATAAAAGAGCCAAACGACAGAATCTTCAAGTTAAAACTAGACAGAGCCATGAAGGAGCACTAGTCTGATATCAACATCCAATCAGCCTAGTGGAGCACAACGAGATGGGGCTAATACGGGACCTCCCAATGCCCTTAATAATTGAAGATTAAAGGTCAGGTCACAGGACTACTGGTTAGTGCCAAACGAGCTTCCAGTTTCTTGCGCAATCGAGCTCCAATGATCTCGATGCGCTTCGACAGCTTTTGAAATTCTCGCTTCTATTAGCGGTATTTCCTTCAATACGATCCAGTAGGAACCACTTGAACGCTTATCTAGAAAGGACTCGTATGAGCATGTAACACGAAAAGCGACAGACTCGAGTCACCTTAACCTACTCTTGACTACCCTCGCCCGTGATTGCGTGTCACATTCCTCGTACCACCCGACATGCTTGTACCTAAAGCCACAAATACGTTCCATCAAACTCAGACACACACATATCCATACCATCCATACATGCATGCGGTCTTGTGCATTTATTAATGTATACTTGTAAACATCCTTACTGATCCCAGAACGATAACGACAGTACGACGCTGAGTGATTGGCAAACGCTAAGGCTATACTCACGTACGTCATAAACAGAGTGCGCGTAGTCTAACCAAGTCTCAACTGGTCACTACCTAGCCTACAAGTCTATCGTGCGGTGGGGTAGAGATCTGTTTTTCAGGCTGGATCAGTTGGAGGTTGGTGTGGAGTATTTGTGGGACCCTGATTCCAAACATCATTCGAGGAATCATTCTTTGTAGTGACCAACCACATCCCATTCTACATGTACCCTTCGTCCTATGCATCTAATTTTTTTGTCACACCGAGGCCACCTCTTTGTTCAGCACGTGTTTGCTTTCACTTTCCGCACCCTTGCTCACGCTTCCGTATATCAGCTCGGAGTATCGATAACCTGGTGCCTACAAATTGGTGATTCATCATTTTATTTTGTTTACATTGGAAATTGTTTTTCGGAGAAATTTCAATTTCTCTAGGTTAAATTTCTGGTAAACTGTTCGCACATTTATTTTTATGGATCCGCTCTCGTTCGTATAATTTTTAGTTTGTATCTATCTCTGGTTTGCGGTTTAACCCTCATTTACTACTGGATGTTTTTCCATTTTTGCTTTTCTAACGTATTTTTTATTATAGGTGGTATTCAGTCATATTTTTTGCAACCCGTTCGACAATCGCATATTATACATTCACGTTTAGGTATGACTAGCCCCGATGATAAGTACTCAATAGAATGTGAAGCACTCCAGGCCCAAATCAGGGCTCCCGGGTTCATGCCGGAGGATCCGGAGGCTTTCCTCGCACCTTTGGAGTCGCGATTCCATGAAGCTGGCACCACAGGGCAACTGTCCCGTAGACCCCTCCGCAAAACTAGCACTCGTCATTGACGCGTCCGACCAAGCAGTTGGCGGCGTCCTCCAACAAGTGAGACAGGACTGGCACCTCATAGCTTTTTTCTCCAAGAAGCTCCAACCGGACGAGTCAAAATACGGCGCATTTGGTCGAGAACCCCTGGCAATCTACCTCGGTGACCGCCACTTCCACTATCTCCTTGAAGGACAAGACTTCACGGTCTTCACCGACCGCCGTTCTATCAATCACGCCAATAAGTCTATCACCAACAGATACTCTCCACGAGCCACGACACCTTGATTACATCACAATATATGTGCGATGTACGACACATCTCTGATGTCAACAACCCTATCGCGGATGCCCTCTCACGAATCTGTCACTTTGGTAACCCTTACCTAGAATCTATAGACTTACAGGACATAACCACAGCGCAAACCGACGACAGCGATATTGAGCGACTGCGCAAGTAATCCACGCTCCGCATCGAACCCCTATCACTTCCGTCCTCAGACAATAAAGTCTATTGCGACGTCTCCCTAGGTAACCCTAGGCCAGTAGTTCCATAGACCTTGAGCAGAAAATTTTTGAGACTGCATAATTCGTCACTATCAGGCATCCGTGCCTCAGTGAAACTCATCACTGATCGTTTTGTGTGGTACAAAATCAGCCAATGGACACGCCAGTGCTTTTCCTGCCAAGGAAACAAATTTATTCGTCACACAAAGAGCCCACTAGATTCGTTCCCCGTCGTCGGCGAAAGTTTCCATCACGTCCACGTAGACTTAGTAGGGCCTTGCTACCATCGATAGGGTGTATCTATATACTCACCTGTATAGATCGTTTCACCCGGTGGCCCGTACCTGTGCCCTTGTCTTCCGCATCCAGCGAATCAGCAGAACAAGCCTTCGTAGAGGGTTGGATAGCTAGCTTCGGTTGTCCTGCAGTAGTTACAACCGATCGAGGTTCTATATTCGAGGGTGTTTTCGCACAACTATCTAAGCACCTAGGCATCTGGTAGACAACGGGATGGTCGAGCGTTTCCATCGACAACTGAAAAGTGCTCTGGTAGCACAGATGAACCAAGACTGCATGAAGTCTCTATCCTTAGTCTTCTTAGATTGCTGATCCGCCTTCAAGGCTTATCTACAGTCCACACAGGCAGAGTTGACTTTCAGTCGCACATTGCGTCCCCCAGGAGAAATGGTGGCACCGACCCCACCAACTGACTCCAACTACGGTGACTATGCAGCTCGTTAAGTAC
>UZAN01055054.1:4413-14873 GCA_900618425.1 Echinostoma caproni | reverse complement strand
TGGCAGCCGCCATTGCACAACAGGGTACTTCTACTGTTCCTCGTCGACTCATCCAGCACTCATTTATTAGCACGAGTAGTGGCAATCGTTATCGGTGAGTACCTTGGCTAGCATGCTTGCACTGACTCACTTGGTATCAATTCATCTACGCACACACCTCAGGTGAAATGTTTTTTTCCGGGCAACTAGTGTTGCTCCACTGTTCAGATGGTAAATTAGTAACGTCAAAAGTTCAGTGCGCACTTTTATCTAATGTATGTATATCACATACCCCTCGTTGTTAGTTGTAAAAGAAATGTTGTCCACCTCTACGTTAGTTGGATGCCGTCCTAGTTTAGTAAGAATAGCACGAATTCAGTCGAAATAAACATTGGCAGAACGTTGGTTACTTTAGTTTGTATCATTGCCGTGGTATTTTTTCCAAGAGATGTAAGTTGAGCAGATGAGAATAATTTCCAAATGTTTCATGACTCCACTCGATTGTTTTTCACTTTTTCGTGATGTTTTTGTCGCCACTTCTCTCTATTTGTTTTGTGATCCGGGAGTAAAATAATGATAGTGAATGTTTGTGTGCATGGCAGTAAGTAGATGGGTGGGAGATCATTTCACAGGTTCACTTTAAACGTATCACAGTGTTATGAAGGGTTTTGTTAGGGAGACCGGTAACTTAAGCTCTTGTGTTTGGAGTTTTTTTATATTACACACCAGTGTGTGATGAACAGCAGATATGGCAAACCCCACAGTCACGAAAACCTGCTGTTCAGTGGAGTGCGAAACCCCTCTACAATTGTGGTATTCACCTGGGCAACAAGAGGGCTATCTACCACTAATGTTTTATTTGAAGGTTTATTGTTGTTAGTAAGTCGGTCGATTTTAGAATACATTCCAGGATTTAGCCGTCTTGAAGAAAACAGATGATAAAAACGCACGGCGCGAAGCCTGATGGGCAATTTGCTAGTTGTGGGATTGTCGGTTTATGCTCCCGATCGCGGTGTTTATCAATTTATGGAGAAAACATTCTGGATCACGTCAAATTCAAGTTCGCTGGTTAGGACACGTTTCGCGCATGACTAACGGTTGCCTATTGCACTGTGCCTCATTCACCGTTGTTGCCTAATGTTGAAGAAAAAGACATAGAGACCAATAGATGACACGGAAACGAGACATGAAGAAATGCACAACCACCAGGTAGATTAGGTGTTTTCTGTCTTCCAATTTGAGAACTCATGGCCTCTGTGACCGGTTGGTTGGGTATAATGGAAGATATGGCAACTAACCGGCAGCAGTAGCCGTTTTGTAGTCACTTCTTATCCGGCTGAAATGATTGGACAACTGTGTGTACACAGTTCAATTCTGTGGTTTGTTTGTTGACCATCGCTGTTCATTTTTCCTGCCTCACTCTAAGTAGGCTTACTCCCTGTGCATCTTGCTCATTGCCAGCTTTGCAGTGTTGGATGAAGTTCACTTCACTCCACAGTACGTTGATGATGATCATAGTCGGTTGGAAAACTCTAGCACAGTTAAACTACGTAAACTTGATTGGCTAAAAAACATTCTACTTTCGGTAAAACCCATCACACCGAACTCCGAATTCGAGAATCCTGTTTTTTACCGTACCAATATTCACTGGGAAAACGGCTCAATCTATGTACCGAGCTATTTCTCCTCGCTACTTTATTTTGGTAGCCACTAACGAAAATCAATGTCTCCCCTCTAATCATGGATACAACTATCTTACCGAACCCCATGGGTTCATTTCACACCCTTTTCTCTCACAGGATTTTACCTCAGAATATCTGTCAGACAGCCAGTGTTCGTCCCGCCGCTGGATCACGNAGCGTAGATCGGGGAGATCACGTCGTCGTTCAAGCGATGAAGATGATGACGAATCTGACGCTGGGGGCAAATGTGAAGATGACGATTCAGATTATAATCCGGCTGATGAGTACGATAACGGACGGTAAGCGGTAGCAACCTTATCATTCACCGGTACCTTTCTGATCGACACAGTCTTTTTTCAGTCCGTCTCAAATAGTGTGATACTGTTTAGTATTCTCAAACAAATCTGATCGGATAATATTCCCGTTTAGTTTTTTCTCAAACCTTTATTCGACACCATGTGGTCGCTGTGCGTATTTTTACCATCCATTTTTTTCACTGTCGCCTAATTTTCCCTCTTCAGGTCCTCTGAAACTCCTTGTTTGACGGTAAAATCGTTCAGTGTGTAAGAAAAGAACAAAGGGAGTGTTGACACTAACGCACAGCGGGGACTTGTATGAAACGTAATTAAGACCGAAAGAATTATCCAGACGAAATTCTCCGTGATTAATTACATAGGGAAGGTAAAAGCTGCAAGGTCAACTGGGCTGACAGTCACGCAATCTGGTGTTAAAACTGTTCGATTACTTTAGGTTCGAGTGGAGTTTAGTTCAGTCTTTAGAGTCATTGACCATGTTTGGTTGCGCGTTTGGATAATGTGGTTGAAGGTAGACTGAAATGCTCCGAACAGATTTTAAAGAAGATACATAATTCACATAGACTGTTGTAAGAATAATCACTAGATGCACGAGCGCCACTGTTTGAGGCACTCAGCCATATCGCTCAATGCCTCTAACCACCAGTAATGATAATCCTGCTAGTCCCAATTCAGGAAGCGTAACGCAACCTACATCACCGAGTCTTCTGGTTAGGGTCCTAGTTTAACAGCCATTGACTTTTTTCATCTGCCACCTGCTTCGGCAGACATCGCGCGCCGCGGCAACCTGTTGGGTGACGTGCGCAACACGTCTTAATCGGGACACTGTGGAGTTCGACCACTTGCTCCATTGAAGGATTGCGATTCTCCTAAAAACTTGCGTCTAACCTCAGTACTACTCGTCCAGTTTCCCCACCAGACAAATCCACTGTAGTGTAGGCAGTGGTCTATCTTTTTTCCTGTTTCCCTAATGCCAAATCTCAGCAGCGTCAAGTAGCACCAGCTGAACTGCTGCAGTATACACTGAACTCGTTACAGATGTCACACGTTGGGAATTACCAATTGAGTCTTCTGTATGCGTGCTGAAATTTCATACTTGATGCGTCCGCCAGTTGCGAATTAGCTTCCCTATTAACAAAATTTCTTTACTCTAGGATTTTCCTAGTGATAGTGAGGTTAGAGGCCTTGCCAACCCAGTACTTTAATACTTTACACTTTGGAAGTGCAGAACACAGTTGCATTAGTACTCAAACCATCAAGATGAATCTGCAATATACCCGGATCTTCAGTTGACAGTACAATATCGTTTGTGTTCTCCACTTCAAACAGTCTACCAGAGTATAGGTCGGTCGACTGAATCGAAAGCAGCTTTCAGCTTGATGGAGACAGAAATAGTAGATCTACGGAATTGATGTCTGTATTCTCAATCTTGGCGAAGATCGAAAATGTGCTCGATATAACCTCGACCAGGTATGGAACCAGCCTGATTCTCATGCTAGCACTATTTTTATTGCGGCAGACAATCAACTAGTATGATACCAAAATAAAGTTCGGATATAATGTCGATTACACTAATTCCTCTTTAGGAATCTGTCGCCTTACTTTCAAACTCGAATGAGTCCTCTGTCATTCAAATCATTGCTCAATAATCTTTTCAACCATTAACTGGGTCCATGAGTTGTTCTTTGATGAAATATTCTATGTAAATAGGATCGTATTATTTTAAATTGTCCTGAATAGCAGAGACCGAATCCGATAATCTACTATGTTTTCTACGTATGCATTTTTTGGACTGTGCTATTACACAGATCTCTCGTTCATTTATCTGCTATCACAGAGGTCGACAACTTCGTCGCAGTGCGCGCAAACAGCGTGCTGCTCGTCTCGATCCGGATTTCGTTGCTGACTTCGACGACGAGGATGAGGATGAAGGTGACACAGCAGGGCGTCGAGAACGTCGACGAAATCGTCGCTCGGACGATGACGACAATGCGGCAAGTGGTAATGATGACGAGATTGACGATGATGATCTGGAATCTGGTCCTCAACCACGAGTCCGCCTACCTCCGCCGCGTATCATTCGCTTGCCACAACTTGACGGCGCTACCGATTCTGTCACTACCAGTGACGAGGATGCTGAGGTCCAAAAATCCCCACTAACAGAAGATACTCTGAAGTCGGATTCCCAGCCGCAGAGTGCTTCAAATGGATCTACACCTCCAAAAATTCCGTGCCTCGACAATGCCAACCAGTTCGTGAGTGCCGTGTTTCGCTTTCGACGTTGATCTCAAACAAGTAGCTGTCGTTATTGGGTCGTAGGTTGCTGAGCTACCGTTCAGTTTATTTCCACGCCTGTGTTATTGTCTTCCGGTTTGTTTCTACAGTCCAGATCATGGGATTTAAAACGGTGTACTTCACACTCGTTTACAAGCTTCTTAATAACAAAGGAATCTATGCATGACTAATTTACTGATTCAACGAGGCTAAGTTGCTCAAACAACGTTAACCAATATCTAAGGTATTCGCTGTGGGAAATCTCAATCCACCCAGTTATTCGGTTCTTATTTCTCTAAAACACAATTCACTCCTCTAAAGTGTCTACTGTTCTCCATCTTTTCGAGACCCCTAATTGGTCAAATTGGAAAAGACCCACCTGTATTTCTCCGTTTTTAGTTACTGCGGCCGCAATAGATTATCAGTGATTGCAAATCTCCATCATAGAGATTGACTGCTAACTGAAAACCAACAGTGATAAATATGGAATTTGATTTGGGCTTTTTACAATATGGTTATTTCGTCTGGTCTCAGAGATACTGCGGCAGCGGTACTTGCTAGCAGTACCGAGAAAAAATTTTGTGTTTGAAGTGTGTCGCTGTAGAACAGACCTTTACAACGCGCAGATTTGTTTGCAAATATCCATCTACTCTTGGTTTGCTCTCTCATTTGTGTCGTTTTTACTCCTTGACGCATCTGAGGTTGAGTGGAGGAGGACATTTGGATCAGCTATAAGTAGTAGTTTCGATTGGTGTTGGTTTTCTCTTTCCCGCAAGATGTTTCAGAGTTTCTGGTTAGATTTCACTCATGTGGGTCCACCTCTTGTCTACTTACCAGCGCACGATGTTTGATAAGTTGGTTTGGTCTCTTCACCTAATCTGTTTCTGTTCTCTTTCTTCCTCAGATCTCAAAGCCAAACGTGCTTGCACCGAAAACCCCGGCGATAATAAATCGCATTGTCCGACTAGTGCGTTCGGTTGACCAGCCAAATCCAACAAATTGTGGGTCAAATGTTGTTCTTTCACATCCAGAAATCGAGTCCGAAACAGGATCCACTGGTATGAAAACTTATTACGGATTAACTTAACAATCGAAGTTTGATATACCTGATTTTGAAAGATGTGTGATGCTATGGTTTCGAAGCTTGTTTTCTGTGATTAAATTTGGCTAGAGCTTATTTTTGGTCGTTTGTGAGGTGGAGACTTTTAAACAGTTTTACCGAACGGCTGGCATATGTTATATTAATACGTCAACTGTAATCCGATTCCGCACCATTGAATTAAGAATCAAGTGGATATATATGCATATATACATATGTGTGTCCGAACCTCACCACTACCGTCCAACTCTTCCTATTTCTTTACATCACATAACAGCTCTCGTCCGTATCCCTCTTTCCTGCAAAATTGATTTAAACATTACGTAGTCTATGAAAGGGATTAGGAAAAACAAAAAAGAGTACTTATCACTTGAATTTGCAGCATGGTCAAAGTATTTATCATCCACGTAGATTGACAATTCTGAATATCGAAACAAATTGTTTCACCTTAACCGCATGCTCATGTTGTGTGCTTCTTTCAACGTAACTTTTCATTGTGTACCATGTAGGTATCTCGATCGGGCTTTGTATCTGGTGGTGCTGCATAACTACGGTTCAGTTCTGGTGTTTTTCTTTTACATTGTCGCGAGTGATCGATATGGACGGTATTAGTGATCTTCAATTTATCATTTACTTCATTGAAAAAGCTTACTTGTTTGGAAGGTTATTCTGACCTTGGTCCACTTGAGTTCTCTATCCTCTCCGTGATACTAATTCTAGGATCCTCATTCTTCCCTCTATTATTTGACGTAAATGGGTAACTTAAAGACACTCACCAAAACAGCCGCACGGAAGTACAGATTTGTATAGACTGAAACTATGAATCCCGGAGAGTGGTTGTGATAGAATAACCGTGGTGAGATAAAGCGGTGATTGCGTGACTAATGTCTGGTCTGCAAAGACGGCCTGTATCGTTTTCATTTTCTTATTTTACCGCAATGAAATGTTCCCCAAGATTCTGACTGCCGTCGTCCAGTTCTCATGGTTTATAATTAAATTTTTCTTTTTATGTTCATGACAGGTGCTTCTTCGACTGCTGTCATCGCAGAGGGAAGCAAAGTCACCATGGAAGGATTACGATTCGTCATCAGTTCGACTAGTGCATTGAATACCCAGGTTGGTGGTTCGTAGCAACTTTTGTTTTGCTTTGATCGCTAGAAAATGAGTTTTACTAGTTACTTTTGTTACTGCTGCACAAAAATGTCATAAAGTAGCCCGGCTAAATACTACAGAGAAAGAAAGCCCTAATTGAATTTCGTCACCTGCTCCTCAGGAGATCTGCTTCTTCCTTTTTTCCTCCTGCGTTAACTGAACGGTCATAGCAAAGTATTCCAGACCGTTGCTTCAGTATGGTCGGGGGTGGACGTCTCGGGTTTTGGCTGGTCACCCTGTCTTGCACCTCACGAAATGCTCCTATACGACCAAGCGTAATACGAGTTTAGCAGCTATCAGTGAAGTTCGCTTCACTGCATTACGCGGCACGGGTAAGCGCGTGCACCAAAGCGGTTCAGAAAAGGTTATGCAAAAATCTTGGCCTCCACATCAAGTAAACTGATGCGTCTGTAGTTTTCACACCGATTTGTCCCTCTTTTTAGGGGTAGGTAGTAAAATTGATGTGGTCCACTCGTTTGAGCCAGTGGATTGCAAATATTCTTCTATTTCTTATTTAGCTAAATTTATCACCAATCCGAAGGTAGTTTTATCTGATCTAAGCACTGTTATCCTGAATAGAAGTTTTTAATGTTAGTGATGTTACTGTTGTTTATATTGCTTATATCGTTCACTGCACTATATTGGTTGATCAGATTGCCTGTTAAAGGGCAGAACTTACAGCCAACCCCTATAAGTAGCAGTTTAATACTTGTAGACAGTGGACTACAAACAACGGCGTATTTGTATTGAATGCAACGAAATTCCAGGGATCACGTGTGATTTTTAAGTGATGCGTCATTCAGTTATAACTTTTCTCCGGCATACACTGCAAACATGCAGATCAGTCCACAACACTGCAAAATCGGGCGGAAACGTAAACTTTAAATTCCCTCCCCACTTTTTATTACACACTTTCGTGTAATGAACAGCAGACGGGGTAAACCCCATAGTCACGAGGACCTGCTGTTCAGTGATGGAAACCGGTAACCTAAACTTCCACTCGCCCAGTTTCTTCTGGTGTCCTGCAAGGTGCAATATTTTCCCCATATTTCTTTTCTATGTATGTCAAACAACTTCCCATTCCTACTGCATTCATTGGCTGTAAATACACTGATGACGTTGTCATAGGTTGCAAAGCATCCACCCCGGAAGAGGCTTCCGAAATTCAAAACAAGCTGAATGACGTTATCACTTGACCCTTGTCCCGTTCACTCTCGTTGAATGCCCCTAAATGTCAGGATGTTGTGTTTTTTCTCTTGGCCGATGTACCATATTCAACCCTTACAGATAGGTTCCCCACCCTCTGCAAATCAACAACCCCTACCGAAATCAAAAATAATAAATTCCTTGGCGTCATCCTATCACACAATTTCTCATGATCACTGCACGTTCAAAACACATTCTGTAAAGTCGAAAGCTTTCATATTTCTCACTCCGATTGAGATTACTTTCTGTTCCCCACAAGCTGATTGTTAGATTTGTGAATGCATGTGTGCTACCCCCACTGGTTGCATTGCTCCCCGGTGATTTTTCCCGGTATGTTGAAGAAAGACTTATTTACTGGCGAGATCCCTGAAACACATCTCCAGAATACTCTCAGACGCTCACCACCCATTACACAATGAATTTTCAAAAGCCGCATGTACATCACACGCTCACGATTTAGACTTTTATTTACACGTACCTGTGCTTATCGCAATTCTGTTCTGTCATATCTAGCACGTCTACTTATAGACAAGGACAGAATTGCGCAACCGCTTCCTTCATTGACAAGCACCTCATTGCTTTCAGTTTCATTATGTAATGATTTTGTAAATTTCAATCCACAAATATGGTGTAGTTACTGAAAATACATCCATCCGGGTGCATAAAGCTACTACTGACTTGACTTGACTTGGAGTGGTAAATCACATAAGGCCCCGATAGGTTAGGTGTGGTATTGAACCGAACGACAGCAAAGTTGCCCACCAATATCCGTGTTCGTAACCATTACCCTTTCTGTGTTCACTCTTGGCTCCTTATTTTTCTCAGACTGGTGGTTAATTTATAGTTATTTCCATCATGATATTGTGACTTGATGTCTGGCGTTATCTTTTGTACGCGCCGAACTCTCCATGTAGTTGTAGGTAGTGTTGATTTTATCTTTGCCCGCATTTGTCCGAAATCTCACGAATGGCCATTGCACAAGCACCGAAAATATCGTTTCGGCCAATGATGAAATTTTTGCAAACGAATCGCCTACTTCGGCTCGCAGGCGAATAACTACTCAAACCACCCTTGCTACGCGAACCAATTTTTCAATATTTCGTTGATTCCAGCTTAATGCGCTATGTTCGTGGCCACAGTTCAAATTCATATGGCTTGACTCATTTCATAATTTCATGCAAATCGTTATATCTTACATTGTTCTTTGCTTTCGGTATCTCATGTATATCAGGCGTCATCTGCGTCATCATCCTCGACCACAGCGGATACCACAACTAATGCGTCTGGTTCCACAGCCGGATCCGTGGTCGTCAATCTCCCAGCTGGGTTCCGATTAGTATCAATGAATTCCAACCCGACTGCAACCACCTCATCCACAGCCACTGGGGCTAATGGTACCCCAATACGCGTAGTTGGCAATAATCTGATCCGGCCTCTGGCTACTGTTACCACCACTGCATCCGGCACAGCTACGGCTTCTGTTACCGTGACTGGATCAAACACCGTTCGATTAGTTTTACAACCAAGCTCAATCAGCTCCACAAGCTCTAATGGCGTTCAGAACATCACCGTAGTTCCCGTATCCGGACAACAAGGTATGCAGATTAGTTCTTATTTTGTTGTTTTTTACGGCAACTGTGGTATTGTGATATACAATTGACTTTTTTTATTTTGACGGTTTATTTCAGCTGAAAGTGGTTCTCAAGTCATTAGCACATGCGGTTCGACAACCACAAGTGCCACAATCTCGAGTGAGTCCGGGGATACAGGATCCAACTCAACTTCACGTTATCAACCAGCTATTTTACGCCGTACGCTCACGGGAGCCCCTTCCGGGGAACTTAAATCTGGAGAATTTCGCCTGTTTACTATTCCGCAAACTCAATCTATTGCCAGCTTAGTAGCTACAAATACGGCTAGGAAAATGGCTGCGGGTGAGTCGTAGTAAAGAAATACTTCTCAGTAAGATTGCTGACCATTCACTGGATATTTTTGTATTTTTCGTTTCATTACATTCAGTGCTATCTTATCTGCATACTGATTGAAGTTTGTAAATAAAACATTTGCACCCGATCGAGTCCCTTTCCATTTTGGATTGTATAAATCATTTACGCTTCCTTTATCACACACATCATCGTGTGCTGAACAGCAGACGGATAAATCCCGCAGTCAAAACGGCTTGCTGGTTGCTCCTGGGAACCGGCTATCTAAACCTCGGGAGTAGTCAATCACAATGCCTCACAAGCATCGGCGTGGTATTAAGCCGAACGATCAGCTTATGCGGATCTACCACGAGAAACAACACCTACCTCAATCTTTCCCTGTTTCTGCCGTATGTTCGGTTAACATTATTTCGAGATAAAGTGATAAAACCGGCTCTTTCGGTTCCGATTGACAATACTCTTTTCTGTTTGGGATGTGTATCGGCGGAGATGGTATTTTAGTGCATGTGCTATGCTACTTTCCCAGATGGGGTAATAGCCGACCAGAGGCAACTTCGTACAACGCGGGGTTTAGCTCTGAGTTTCAACTGCAACAAAGAGATTTAGTATGTCTGTTTTTACTCAACCGCGCTCAAAACCCTTGTGCGAGTAGCACAATTCGCGAATTCAGTCCTGCCTCGATTCATGATATAAATCGCTGCTGAAAATGTCAAGCTGAACATTTCGAATCTCTGTTCAACTGGCCACCTACAGCAATCTTCACATCAATTGTGGGTAGCATTTGAGTAGTGATCAAGTGCGCTAACGAATG
>UZAN01055053.1:0-13443 GCA_900618425.1 Echinostoma caproni | reverse complement strand
GCGATGTAGATGAAGTGATGTAGAATCTCAAAAAGTACCAGCTGCTTACTACGACAGCAGATACCGTTCGGGACGGGCAGCTGGCATTGTAGCACACGGAGGCAGTTAAGGACTTGGGAGTTATTCTCACGAAGAGTTTCAAGCCTGAAACTCAATGTCTGAAGGCAGCTAAAAAGGCTCGTGGTGAACTCTTCAGGCTGTGTGCTGCCATTACATGTAGAAACGCAGTGGTTTTTATACCCATATACAAGGCAGTGGTTCGCCCCCACTTAGAATACTGTGTTCAGGCATGGGCACCATACTATAGAAAGGATATAGCATGCCTGGAGAAGAACAGCGGTTGAGGGACCTAAATCTCTTTTCGCTGGAACGTAGACGACTGCGAGGATAACTGATAGAGACCTTTAAGATAGTCAGAGGGCCATCAGGACTCCATGCAGATGACTTGTTTACGGCTTCTCGTGCTCAAAACACGAAGGGTCATAGCTTTAAGCTCCAACAGAACCATGCTAAGTTGGAGGTCCGGGCCAATTTCTTCGCTCATAGGGTCATGCCAATGTGGAACAATTTGCCCGGGGAGTGGTCAACTGCACCAATGTGCACAACTTCAAGGCGGCGTTGGATGCGTGTTGGTCAGAAATTTTCCCTGAGGTTAGATGGTAATGCATCATCACCGAAAGCAGGGTAAATTGCAGTCATGAACTATGGAATTGGGGCCTTAAATTGCACTTGAAACTGATGTTTCAGATAACTAGGCTCTCTCACCGACGAGGCTAGAAGACATCTCTTCTGTTTTCTCTTTTCCAGCCAGCTTGAGAGGACCTGGCTAAAAGAAACTCAGAAGACGCAGTGTTTGGAGCCGAAAACACCCGCGGAAAACACAATAAGCTGGACGCTCGATTGGCGAGGGCCATTATTCGTCCTGTGAAGTCTGGACTGAACTGGACTGGCATGGACCTTAGTGCGTTGCGTGACCTTGAGCTGTGCACGCTTTTAAAGTCCTTATCAAGCAATGATAATTCGTAGTGTTCTTCTCCATCGTGGCGCGTGCCTGGTACGTACTTCATCGTCATTCAAAGAAAATACATTCCAAATTTTTATGAGAAAAGATGTCTGCCTAGAACCATTATTATGTCCGGTAACATTGGAGTATAGTTTCTGATTTAAATCTCAAAACTACAGAATTCAAAAACCTTATATAGTTATTCACAAAGATTTTGTGAGGCAAGAAAACCCTGATGAATGGAATGCTGTCAGTTATTGCACTTTAACTGGGAAGCAGACCTTTTTGAGACCTCATTATACAGATACATATATGTACCTGCATTCATATTTGTCTTGTAATCTTAATGCAAATCCGAATGAATTCGGAATTTCATTTTGATGCAATATATGCAAATTCAATTTATAGGTTTAAATAAAGATTCTTTTAACAGCCATAGTTAACTATGACAACCATTACTGGAACAGCATAAAAAATAATTGGTGGTGTTCGAATGGCGCTGTCTGCGTCGCATTGCACAAGTCTTATGGGGTAACCGGACGAGCATTGCTGAGATTACGCGTAGAGTTTTAGGTAATCGCCGTCGTCCACTAGAGCACGTTGTTGACCTTCATAGATATCACAATCACCTGTGGTAAAATAATTCACCATAGTTATTCAGGCTTCCTGCGGACGATATATAAATATTTTCCGACCCTTTAAAAATGTGTAATTACAGAAATGAATAATTATTATTGCTAAATTTTGTTTAATAATTCCTTAATTTTTTTGTTGAAACATTTTTAGTTTGGATTTTCCTTGTACACTTCACTCAAGGAGTTTCTTTGATAAGAAAAGGTAGACGAAACTTTAGCTAGTCACGGTAATGTTTCGGAATTGGTTAGTATTACCTGAACCACCAAAACGTAGATGTTCAGTGAATTGGGAGATTTGCTAATACCTAGGTGAATAAACGTTTAACGAAAGACTAACATTTTCCCTATGCATCCACTGGCTTAGTCGCATATGCTGCAAGTGGTTCTTAAGAGTGTAAAACACCGGCATTTTGGGGTTTACTTTGGTTTTCTGATGAATAAGTCGACAGTTTAGGACGAAAAACAGCCGGACTTACTTAGTTGTCCTCCATTCGTTAAATACTATGAGGTTTTGAATTCCCGAGAAAGTTCAGTGGTTAAACCAGATGGCCACATGTTTTGATGTTTGTTGAACCTTGGTTGATTTGGCGCCTTGATAGATAGACCATAATGACAGAAATGGCAGTAAAACCCTAAAAGGCTATTGAATAGAAGAATATTCAAGAAAGCACAACATTTTTAATGCGATAGACAACAAATTTCTTCCAAAGCTTTGACCAGTTCGAACGAGACTTGCAAACAATTATAGCTGACACCCTAGGTACTAATCATTCACAAGAATCAAGGCCATTAATCATTATTATTCATTTGTTTTCCTCTTAGTCTATACTATCTTCTCTAAAACGTTCATTTTCTAGACCTACCTGACTTGCGCCACGCGAGACTTCAAAGAGGAAACACTGAGGACCAATGCATATGTAAAGCTATCTAAAAATCTGTTAAGTGTTGGTAAATACAACACAATTGGTTCATTAGCCAAACAAACACAATGAATTGAATCTTTTCTAACTACCATCGTCCAGATTCATCGTCTTGAAGGATTATTCTGTCAGATTCCTAAGTAAAAACGGTCTTTGTGGCTCATGGAATAATTATCTTTTGCTATCTTTTCTTTGTTATCTGGGCAGGTACATCTCACCCGGTAGACGCATCACGGATGAGATATCAGCTCGCATACAGAAAGCTCTGTTGGCATTCGCCAACTTGAGACATCTGTGGTGCCTTAGCGTCATCTGTGAAGGGTCGAGTGTATACTGCAGCAGTTCGACCGTTCTGCTATATGGAGCAGAATCTTGGCCATTAAGGCGGCAGGACAAAGATAGACTGTCAGTGTTTGAACATCGCTGTCTACGCGGTATTGCACGAATCTGGTGGGGTAGCCGGACAAGCAATGCTGAGGTTAGGCGCAGAGTTTTAGGCAACTGCGGGCGCCCACTGTAGTACGTGGCCGACCTACATAGATTACGTTAGTTAGTGGATGTGTCACGCATGCCACGGCGAGCGATGTTTGCCGAGGCAGGGCGTGGTTGAAAAAAACCAAGGGTGGTCGAGCCAAGACCTGGCATGATGGCATGAAAACCATTACCAGGAGTCTGGGTCACATAGGTCCCAATAATCTCCCTGGGTAGGGACCTCGGGATGGTCGTACCCGATGGTTAGAGACACTGATTAATATGGCTGGGTATCTTAAACTGCGTTTGTGCATCTCAATTTCTCTGTGTCATAAGTCAACTGAACTTTTCAATTTTCTCTTTGATCCTACTTCTAACCTTTCCTGTCTTTCTTCTAATGTTCATCCAAATGGGCACCCAACAGACAGCAACCCAAACCGGCGCACGATAGTGCATGGTTAATGATTATTCCAACTTAAACTGAACTGAATCTTTATAAAAAGAAAAACATTCCACGAACTGCACGTGAGCCGAATATTGCCAGGTTGCCTAGGCCAAAGCAAGTGAGGTTTCTTGAGGAATCCCCAACCAGAATCTTCGGTTAGCCAAAGCCTGGCCCGCAAGGCAGCGTGGTGTGGTGTCCAGTTCATCGCATCGTACGCCCTTTGAAAGGGGTCAAACGTCCACGGTGCCCAATACACATCGATGGAGCCAGGAAACATTGCCACAACCGAAACTGTTTGGGTGTGGTTCGTACGCCTTCTCTTGGTTGGTTTGAAATCAGGACTTTTGGCCAACTCCCCTAAGTGAACTGCCAATGGTCTAACAACCTTGTTATGGCCCCGGACGTCTGATTTTTATCCTCTCACCTTGTTGGTAAAACCGCCGCCACGGGAAGGCAGTGATTAAGGCTTTCTCAGCAGAGGCTATTTGAGACGCTTGGTCGTATGGGAGAATTCCTCAAGTGCAAGAGAAGGGTGACCAGCCGCAACCCTATACACCCCCGGACCATACTGAGGATTTCGGAAGAGAAATTTATAATTTGTAATTTAAAGATTATGCAATTAAAGGAACAAAAAGCAAGTGCATTGATTGTGAGTGAATCCAAAGGCATATTCGAGTGTCATTGTTTACGACAGTCAGCCCTATCGGTCAGTAAACTGAACCATTAATTAAATAGATCGCAGAACCTTGACCAAGAAGCATCACGCGATACACGTAAGCAAGCGCTCTGGTGCATATTTTCATACTTTGAAATCAGGTCTCATTTCGACTACCTGCAGATTTTTTCCGCCTACTACTTATATCGGCAGACATTAAACATCAAGAAAGCCTATTTAGTGGCATGCACAACACATGTTCCAGTTACCATATTTGTGGGCGGTCTGGCATTTTCTTCACTGCTCAACCACGAATACCTAAAATTTGCAAACTAAGCCGTGACTTGCATATCCTTCGTTCTGCCAGACTAGTACAATTGAGCGTAGAAACCGGTGTTTAAACACCCATAGTTCATCTTTATTTTCTACCCGTGACGACCAAGTCTCTGTTCTATATCGCAGCACTGATTGAGCTGATGGAGCATACACTCCACTCGCCATCAAAAAATGAAAGATTCCTAGGACTGAAAACCAATGGCATTCAGACTTTATCGTGCTTTATAAAAGTTTCTCAACTTTTCATTGAAAATATTAGTTATTTATTAAATTTACCCGATTTTTATCTTTATACAGTGTTCGTAGGAGAGAAACAGGAGAAATCTGATTTCCTCCTTGAAAAATACAAGCCATTGCTATTTTAACCCTACGACATCTTTTTTGACATGTGACTTTGATAAAATACTTTTGTCTGATAATGGTGGCTTTAACACTACACGATTCAATCTTGCGGTGCTTTACAGGTTCTTATTGGACCCAAACATGGTCAGAAAAGCCGTAAACTCTCGTCTTCGCCCACAACTACAAATCAGGCAGTACACATTGTTGTTGAAAACGGACTACCCCGGTTTCGGATTCCTCTTCCATCCCGACGAGAGACCTATGTCTTCACAGTAAAGCCCTTGCACCATACTGTGGGAGATCTGGTTAACTTTATCATGTCCGAAGATCACGGTGTGGATCATGTATCTTTCATCAACAAAGGTATTTTTTGTTTTCCTGAAGCTACAAACTGTTTGACTTTCGAGTTAACCATAGTTTTGATTGAACATGTAATCTGATTTCTGTATGTGAGATATTAGTGGTCTGTTTTACTGACGAAGTATCTTCACACCATACGTTCGTAGTTTGTGTGCAAACGTATTTGTCATTTCGATGCTAACCGTCTTCCCTATCATTGCGTTCGCTGATCGAAACACATTGTGCCAATAAACAGTCTTTTGATAATGTTCATAATCCATGTCAAGGTGATGAAAAAACCGTATATGTGAAAAACGAGATGTAACAAGGAGTTTTCTTCACTTTGAGTTATAATTATGATTGAGTATCAAGTTTGCTTGAACAAGGAAGTTGTCGATAATTTAACAACTATTGAATTCAAATTTTCTTAGCTTGTTACATAGAAGCTTGAGTTATAAATAGTTGAAACTTGCGGATTACGGTTGGAATCACTAACCTTTGTACTCAAGTAAAAGTTTATGATTTTGGCAAACAAGCTCGTTTTCAGTGCGCCCTAATGATGCCATTCCAGCACAATAAATATGACTAGTATCGTCTTTTCGCACCTTGTCGACACTAATCACATTGCAAACGTGACCGAAGCGTTCCGACCGCTGTAAAGAATTAAGACGGGACGGTCTAGACACGTGGGGTTTTGCATTCTAGCCACAACGAAAGCAGTTTCCATCCGTCTTCACAACCCCTTTCCGTGTGCTCAGAAACAGTTTGTGCAAGCACTCAAGCTTCCATGGCCGGATTGCCGACAAGTGACCTGTCACGAAACATCGGAGCAAGTGATAATTGGGGACCAATTATGAAACAAACTCTTGAATACTTCAATTACCTTCCCCCTGTCTTTTCCTTGTAAATCCATCTCTGATACTAGTCATATTTATTGTGTTGTAATGGCATGATTAAGTCACTGAAAACGAGCTTGTTTGCCAATTTGTGTTCTCATTATGAGCTCCGTGGGACTGTTTAAACGTTTATTATTTTATTGAAAAGGACTTCATGTTACTTCAATCACATGTTTATTTCTGACTATATGTCATAATAATAATATTACAGGTCAGTGACGTGGGGGGGGGGCTCGCAATCTGCTTTACATATATTGCCGTGATGTAGTTGATCTTTCGGAATTAATTGCCTAATGCAACTGTTTAACTAAATATCTCACACTAAACCCATCACGTGGGACTTTGTCTGTAGTGATCATCAAGGGAAATAATAACCTTAAGATATTCATTACAAGTGAAGGCGATGTTGAGGAGAGCGTCAAAT
Source organism: Echinostoma caproni (assembly GCA_900618425.1). Taxonomy (NCBI): domain Eukaryota; kingdom Metazoa; phylum Platyhelminthes; class Trematoda; order Plagiorchiida; family Echinostomatidae; genus Echinostoma; species Echinostoma caproni. The sequence goes on along the minus strand of UZAN01055053.1, from coordinate 6,977 downwards.
CCTGAGTGTCGCGAATTAAAACAGACTTTTCTTACCTATAAAATCTGTGACATAGGAAAGAGTGAAGAGTGTCGTGCCTCATAACATTTTGTTTTTTATCTTTGACACCCGACATTTGGGTTGAGAATCATCGAAGGCCTTTTTATTATAAGGCACCTATCTTTTTTAATAGTTGATCAAATTTTACAGAAACCTTGGGTGACAAGACATGAGATTTGTTATGATTTCTTGAAAAGTGGTGGTCACATTTAGAAGAAATCGATCACACTTTACCGCTTCCGATGATTCGGAGGTGTTTCGCTTGTGTCTTCCAGTCGTTCACTTTTGGTTCCTTTTTTCCCACTTTGCGATAAAGATTGGAAGAGACGATCTGGAGGTTAAACACTATGGCCAGGACTATGTATTTAAAGATGGTAACTTCAAAAGTGGCTTGGATAGTACTACCCATCCTCTTAGTTGATGCACAAGGAATGAGGATTGTCGTTTTTTATTGACGCCAAGGAACTTCTGCGTTTAGTAAAAATACGAAAGAGAACAAAGGACACCGTGACCAGTTTCGCACAAGCCCACATGCACGCATGATTGTAGCCATAGCTGAAACATTAGGATTCGAATCTCTCATTTTCTGTTTGTTCTTGTTGTTAGTCATATTTAATGTACGGTAATGGCATGATTACGATCAATATCAAAAATTATTTTTTCCCCAACTGTTTCCTCCATTGGATCAGCTCCGTTTTTCATTTTTCATTGTTGCAGAGTCAGCACCATAACTTTTTGTAAGCCCGTGTGAAATATTTAAAAATCTAGCTTCCGTTTATAGAGTATAAAATTGGATATCCACAATTATTTATTGCTGGTATCTAGTAACTTGCTTACACTTGACACTTTTCAGTGCATTTTAATGCTGTCTTACGCTATTAAAATACATTTAGAACACTGCGATCAGTTCTGTTAGGTCAACTTGACTAAATACACTGTGTAGTGGGCCTGTTTAAGCATTCTCTGTTGCTTTCGTTGCGGATTGCTCTGTATCAAACATTTTTAAAGTCACTTGCACGTTTTGTCCATGTTTCAATAAGTCATACGTTCCGAAGTGCAGTTAGTCATCTTTTCGTTCATTTTTATGGAAGTTTTGTTGTAATATATTTAAGTTTCTCCTTATAGGCTTAAATAAGAAACTTTAAGGAGGGAATTCGTCATGTATAGGGCAAATGAAGCGTGAACTGAAAAGCTAAGAAGCTGATAANAGACGGCTGTACAGTGCTTTCTTGTTTTTCAATTCACGCTTCATTTGCTCTATACACGACGAATTCCCTCTTTGAAATTGAATCAAATCATCCATTACTGATATTTAACAAGAAAGAATTCTTAGTAATAAAGTTTGCTTGACGTTTAGGTCAGCGGGTGTTAGAAGATAGTTGATAGTGTTTTTCCAAAATCTTGATAGAGTGGTTTTTACACGTTGTAGCCTTTAAAATACAATGAGAATCGAAAATTACTTACACCATCTATTCACCACTTCTCACATTAATTTACCGTCTACAAAGTGCTTATTCTTCAGTCAAGGGCGGTTACCGTAGGTGTAACCCAGATGGTGACACCTGCGGTTTGGACCAAGAGGCAGGCATTTCACTTTGGTGTCAAGCAGATTTGTTATCAATCTCAAAATTATTCTTATTCGGGATTATTACAGCTGTCTAATCTGATTTTCAGTGTTTGGGTTACCGATTTGCTTACGGTGATTGCGGTCTCTATCCGAATGCGGATTTTTCCGTTTTCCTGCCCAGTAAGCAGCACCCACATAAGTAATAGGATAATTGGGCTATTTAACCATTAGTACATTTCGGTTACTCCTGCGGTTTATTTGGGTGATTAAAGAAGTTTGTTTGGTATTATTCGTAGGTAAATACTATGTTCTTAAATTACAAGTTTGTCAAATGTGTTTACGTTTTGGTGAACTACGTTTGTCTGTCAATTATGCGTTTTACAGTTGCCAGAGATCTAGACTAGTGTTCTTATGTTTAGGCCCTGAGCAAGCCCAATGCCGTATTTTTCTTTGGTACGAGTTCAATAGTGGTTATACACTTTGATTCCCGTTATTGAAAATCGATAGTCGGCCGGCAGAGGGCAATATTTTTGCAAATCAGCAAATGTTAAATGTATTCTGTATGCATCCCTGATGGGATTACTTTGACAAAAAGATCGATTTGATGATTATGCTTTGGAAAATAATTAAAAACAGAGAACCTGTAAATCGATAACGTGGCTTTCAAATGTAATACCGGTGTGCTGAAGCACTGAAGTACTACTTGCACATAGTAGAATAAATGACTGGCTGGTTTTAGCTCCGATGCTTGCATTCATTTTTTGGTACTAGAACGATAATCTGTCGGTTTCCCAATTTTAATTTACTGGCGGAATATGGCCTATAAGCATCATACAGCCAGCATTGTACGATTCATTAGACAATAACCTTCCATATTCTACTGTCTTATTGTTTTGTTGATGAGAGTCTTCTTTTGAAGAAGCGGAATATGTCCCATTACGTTGAATTTCACGCATTGCCGACTTTGAGCAGATATCCAGATCCCTTTGATATTGACCTCCACATACATACCTAATGTTCTTTGGTTAAAAACATAAGCATTTTTTTACCTCAGTTTGCGGTCGTACAATAAACGTTACCACTTCAAGCACCTATAATCACGAGCCCCGACTTAAAACTCTTTTTTTTCCTCACACTGTTCTAATCTGTCATTCCGAACATGTATGGCATGAATTATTAAGTGCACGAAGTTAGTTTTAAATTTATGCTTCTGTGACATTTTGCTGAAAGCTTCTATGGGGATGTTGTCCTCTGGTATATGATACGTGGGTATATGTATATTTTTGCCAAAAATTTATCATGACGTTTCGAACCCGGTGTGCAAAAATGTTTTTACTGTGCTTTATCTAAAACTCACAGGCGTCTCCTTGTTTTACTGCATTTTACATGTTGACTATGATGTCACATGCCAAAAGTAAGGAGCACGAAATTGAATAAAATCTTATATTTCTAATCAATCTGTCATGTTTGCAAAGCACAGACCCTGCCAAGCTTTTCTGAGAAATAATCTTTCGTGTACGTGAAGGAATTTAAACTTGTGAAAACGTTGTTATTCAGCTCAAACAAATATAATAGCTCTATAGTCGATTCCGATGTCGATCATTTCAGTTTCAGTTTGCAAAATCGTTATTCTTGGGCATTCTTACGCTGGTCTTGATTACCTTATTTTAGTCAATTTTATTATTTCCCCATATGGTTCCCCAAATTCTGTTCCAATCGCTGCGTTCGCTATCTGTAACGAGCACGTCCAAGTTTGTTGTAGTTCTGGAAATATGGTTGTTTTCCTCGTACAAACGCTTTACGGAGTTAGCAGGACAGCTGAGGTTCGCTGAAACCCTCGAGTAAAGACATTTTTATTCGAAAAAAATACTGCGTCGGGGAACAAGTTGTTTGTTTTCCAGAAGCGATCTAAATTAAGTTGTCCCAAAGTACTGTAAAGCTAAAATGGCCTACGGATTAACTGTTTATAATGTGTGTTTTACGGTTGATAATGCGTTATCACACTATTGAAAGAGTAAGTTTATTAAAGCTTGACAACTACAGTTGGACGTTATTTTTCAGAATCCGAGTTCCCTAACGATTTCGAGCGGTAGAGTAAAGCTTAAAATTGGTTGATGCAGTAAATCTTCCGGAATACAGAAAGTCGTGTGTTTGAGTCATCCGGCCATTCTACGGCTTGACGTCCTTAAGTCAAGGCGCTTTCAAAACAACATCAGTTTTTCTATCTTCACCGTTTCATTGTGATTGAATGATAAGACAACAGGAAAAAGCCCTATGATACACCACCGTTGTTTGCTTCCTTTAGAAATGTTCAAATTAGGAACTAGTGTTCGTTCTTTCTCATGGGCGCTCATGTATGTTCTTATCCATCATACGTGCTACAGGGCGTTGTTCGGCGTTTGTTTAAACCGCAGTTTCAACTGGAATATTCATCATTAGCGGTACACTGAAGCAAAAAGAATAGATTATTAAGACTCACCAGTTGGTAATAGTTGAGCTGAACTAATTCTCAACTGTATCAATATGTCCTCAGAGGATAACGTGAGAATAACGTAACGGGGTGAACAAGCTCGTTTTCAGTTATTGGTAGTCATACCAATACGTTAGATTAATTGTGCATAGCTTGAGGAAGGTGTGTATATTCATGTATGTGTTTGTGTGTCAAATGGATCGCAGTAACTTATTAAGAAATCTCTGACAATGCACACGGCGCTGGCTGGTCTCACCACTCAGTAAAATGAAAACAAAAGATCACCATTATAATTATTATTATCATCATCATCGCCTCTATGGTCAACACACAGAGTAAACAGTCCGGCTGTCCCTACATACTATTTCATGCATTCTGGTCTGATAAGAAGTGACANGCAACAGGAACAAAAGACACACATCATCATCATTGTACAGCAGAATACAGTGAAGCGAACTTCACTGATCGCTGCCAAACTCATATTGCATACAAGGTAAGTGATAATGTGTAACGAGGACCGGCATTGAATCTATTCTTTGCTTCGACATTCCAATCTTCATTTCGCTCTTTTATGCAAATCGGCAACCAAAAGACAGCAACCAAAACCGGCGAACGAAAGTGCATGGTTAATGGTTGTAAAAACTGAAAAAACTAACACTATTCTTAGGGACGAGAAAAGAAAGCGAACCTCTATGGTCAACACACAGAGTAAACAGTCCGGCTGTCCCTACATACTATTTCATGCATTCTGGTCTGATAAGAAGTGACAGCATGATTGCCATTGCTGTCGGTTTGCGACCATGATCTTCAGTGTCTGCAACCATGCGGTTTCGGAGTTCTTTGGACCTCAACCCGAAAGACGAGAGACACCTATTCTACCTAATCGCTCTGTGCACTTCTTTATGCCTCCTCTCCACGTCATCTGCTGGCCTCCATGTGGCATTCTCCAGCCTGTAACAGCCACTGCAAACAAGGAGCGCTGCGTTAGGCGACCGTCGGACATACGCAAAACGTGTTCTAACCAACGAGGCCTACTGAGCTGGATTTGATGTGATAGTGAGTTGTTGTTTGAGGTATTCCCAAACACCCGACGATTTACGTCTAAGTTACTAACGCTTTCACTTCATCCCACTTGGGCCAGACTTCGTAGGCATCGATTGTCAAACACTGCTAAACGAAGGTTGTCTTCTATCCGCAAATGCATTCAATTGGAATCCTTTTTCAAAAGCTGCTATTACAGTATCGTTCTTTTTACAGATTTCCAAAGTGTACCAAGTCCAACAGACTTTAACACATGCTTAAATGTCTGTTCGGGCAAGGGCTTTATCATTGGATTTCGGATAGACTTGTTCTTGGTGCTCCAAAACGCGTAAATTATGTGTATGATTCTCATTATTGAACACAAGCTTGTTTCATCGCATGGAAAACGAGTTGCTTGTTGAGCCTGTCATTCGAAAGAAAAGTTAGTACCCAAAATGAAAATATGCCAGGGTGCACCGAATTCATTTCCTACTGCCATGTGTTTATCAAACTCTTTCACTAGATTATTTCTCCGAATTTGTTACAATGGCATATTCGAGCAAAATGTGCATTTTGAGATTGAGATCAGCTATGTTTGTATACCTTCACTTTAAAACAGCCTGAATTCCTTTTCTTTTAAAAATATATTGGGATTATTTGGACAGTGTCACGAGAGACCAGAAACTGTATTTCACTTCTCTTTTGTGCACTTCGAATCTCTTGGCCTTTTGACATCCTTAATCACTAGTGAAATTAAAAGTAAGTGGGTTTAGAGTGTCCTCTAACTTTAAAATGAAACTGCAAAACAAAACTAGGTATGGTCGATGGGCGTTGGACGTGCGCATTCTGCGCAGTATTAATCAGCTGAGTAGAAAAGTGACCAAGTTACCGAGAATGGCACTTGTAGTGTCTGGGTAACCAAATAAAATGCATCAATATTCAACATAAAAATTTTCGAGAGAAAGAAAGCAGACAAACTTTGCTATTGGAGCAGGGAAAGTTCTGGCACGCTTGAAGGCCCGTTTGGCGTCTGCCAATCTGAGGCATCTACGGCGCCGTTGCGACACCCAGCTTTCTGTGAAGGGACAATTATGTGCCGCAGCAATTTAGCCGGCGCTACTGTGCGTACTCCGACGTGACCATTACGACAACAATAAAGCTAGACTCTCGATGTTCAAACATTGGCATATAAGCCTAATTGCACCAGTTTGGTAGGACAAACGATAGTGTTTGTAGACGATAGAAAAACATGGAATGCAGTAGAAAAAGCTGATAATTCACTGGCACCTCAGAGAACACTTAGTTCTGCTTATCAATAGTCGATTGAAAGTGACATTAAATTCAACACATCGAAATGTGCAGTCGTATCCTTTCGTCACAAAACTCGGTTTTCGTGCTTCCTGGGATATCAACAACTTCCATTTGCTTTGAGTGAGAAGGATCTCTTTGTTATCGTTCAAGACTATCTAAGTTGTTCTTTAAAATGCTCCAGAGCATCGTCCATAGCTGCAATATATGTTGGTTTACTAAAGAGAGTCTTTGGAAAATTGCAACCTGTGCTATTTCCGCGTAGGTTATTACCATAAGTTCGACCCCCAATTGTGTACGCCGTTCAAGCCTGCAATCGATAGCTGTGACGGGTTTGCAAACTTTTGAAACGTCCACGAAGAATGGCCACCAAAGTGGTCAAGGGACTGTATTCCAATACCTAAGTAGAAAGACTAGAATGATTGTATTTGCACTCCAACGAGTATCGCCGAGTTCGAGGAAACTTGATTTTGGTTTATCGAATAATGCAAAATCTTGCATTCACCTTTTCGCCCAAAATTCACCTACGGGGGAGGGGTTAATTGTGGTTACTGCTCCAAAACAATCGACTAG
>UZAN01055050.1:0-10527 GCA_900618425.1 Echinostoma caproni | reverse complement strand
TTTATGAGCGACAGAAATCTGGTTCGAAAATAACCTACCAGGTGCACCTCACACAAATTCAGCTGGCCTACTCTATTATACATCTTTATCTGCAAAAATCACGACAAACTAGTTTCGTCTATCGAGACTACGGCTGCTTACTTTGCATGAGCATCGAAGTCTCATTGCACATACCCTACTATGGACTGGGATGCAGTCTAGGGGCCTGGCTTCAGCTCCCTCAGTGAGTACCACTGCAAACAAGACTTGAAGCCGCAGTCTCACGGTACCCAGAGAAGTGTCGGTAAAACTTGGCGGATAGGTTTGATATGGACGTCAGTTTGGCAATACAGATAGATTCTTGACTATCAGTTTCTCGGATACAACACACCGATTGTAACGGTCTCGAGCGTAGAATATAATACGCCTGTTTTCCTTTACGCACATTAAACGTAGTTAGCTTGAATGGGTATTGAGGACAAAGAAGGGCTTCAGCTGGTGGAGGATTCAATGAGACATGGACAGTAGTCGAGGTAGGACATGAAAGAACAGTGGCAGATTTTCTATCTGGGGCACTACTTCTAGTAAGGCCATTTGAAGAACCAGAGAAAGAGGCTTTGTTAGGGAGGTGGGGGCAAACTGGAGGAGGGCTAGGAAACATGAGTGCGTACGGCGTCGAAGGTTTTTCTCTCAGTAAAAAAAACTGTAGACTATAGAGAAGTAAGATTCAAGAACTTTATCATTTAAAATAAATAAAATGTATTTATACTTCCGCTTTTAGTTACTGAATATGCAAATGTACAGTCAAACTGCTGAAATGGGGATGGAGCGGTCATACAAAGGCTGCATGGGAAGACAGGCGCCGGCGTAACGGTTCAAACCTGGGACTAATAGGTCACAAGTTGGGTTTTTAATTTCAGCAGTTTGAATATCCCCATGATAGCTTTGATAAAACGAGTTGGTGAACAAACAATTGTTTTTGAATATTCGTAGTCATGCTGTTACATATCACATGGTAAAAAAATGTTTACCGAATGATAGCCATTGGCTCAATTGTTCGGTGTCTAGCTTTCAGAGCCCACGAAATGTGTTCAGCAGATACACTGGATGAAGAACTACCCTTCATCCGCCAAACGGTGCAGGAAAACGGTTATCGGGAAAAGTTTATTGACAACAATAATCAATCGTCTCCGGAAAAGGAAGGCCACTTAATTGTCCCTAAGGAACTACTATTTATGAAGATTTTTTTTAAGGGGGACTCGCATACAGAAGGCCTAGTATGTTAATTGAGAACGGGCAAATTTTCCACTTTTCCTGCAGCGAAACATAGAGCGGTGTTGTCCACATCACCGGTGATGCGAATGCAAGTCAAAGACAAGCTGCCGAAACTGACCTCATTTATGTTGATTTATTCCTTTACGTGTGTCTGTGGCACATATTACATAGGTTGTACGGTAAGGCGTTTGTCTCAACGCGTTAAGGAGCACCACCTCGATGGTTAAGTCAATTGGAGATCGGCTGTGTCTGAAGTGCGATCGTGGGTCATGTCGTAAATACCGCACACAAGATCGAACCGGAGAAAGCTTTCAATGTTGTTTGTCGATCAAAGGCGGCCCGAGTTTGGACACTGGCCATGGTCGAGACGATCGCCATTCGCTTGCTTTGTCGAAACCTGTATGCCCAAAGACGACTGGTTCAAGCGCCTCAATTGCTTTGGCCCAAGATGAAAATCAAAACAGAACAGAACGTGTCCCTTGACACAAATGGTGAAACGTCACATCCATTGACACAGTAAACGCTCCTACGCATACACATTCACATATACACGCGAACACATCCTCTTCCCTCCAACTACGATTAATGACCCTAAATTGAGCCGATGGCTGTCTTTCTGTAAGCACTTTTTCACTACATGGTACGTAAGAGCACGATTATGAATATCCAAAATCAACTGTTCGCTCACCGACTCGCTTTATATTTCTATTGTATTGAACAAAAAGCTGCTCATATTACGATACTGTTGCTCCCACGTTGTCCTGGAATGCAGCAATCTTTTCCAATACGTTTGACTATTAAGATACGAAGCAGTTGTTATACTTATTCCCCTGATACCTGTTCTTCGGTTCTGTGACCTTTCCTTTCTGTATTGATCGATTAATTTTCCCTGTGTTTTTGCCCCTACCCAACCCCGGTTATTCTTCAAACCGAACGAGACTCGAATGTGCGTCCGCAGCCGATAGGTTTACCATACACAGTTGAATTAAACATCTGTTGCTTCATGATGTACACATAAAACTGTCTGAGGGAACCTGGTTGCATCAAAAACTGTCCTCGTTACAGTTTAGGTTTACTAGCGGCACACTGGTTGCTAACTGCACAAATGAAACGCTTCATTCAATAGTCCCAAATGATTTATAAGTTTTGTAATCAGCTCTCTCAATTCGTAGCTTCCTGAACGAGCTCAGTCTTTCCATGAACCACACCACAATCAATTACCTCTGTTAGTTTAGAATATTGATAAAGCATTATTCTGTTTCACTGCAATATCATTATTAAATTTTCTCATTTTTCTGAGGGAAGGCATGAGTTTGTTATTCGTGGTATTCAGCGTAACTGATTGACCCCATTTCATTCCGCTGTTCATCCAACCTAGCCCTCCTCTCCCTCGGTTTTCAGTCATTCTTGTTTTTGCGTTTGCACCAAGCTTGCTCACAGGTTGTGTATATATTTGTATGTGTCTGTGCGTTCGTCGCAAAAACCTCATTTGGAATACCGGGTGCATTTGTTTGGACAGCTTTTTCGAACCACTCCAAAAACTTTCTGTGTATAAGCAAACTAATGAAATGGCACAAGATTACCGGATACGCATGTCTGACGAGCAACAAGGACCGCAAAATCAGTCGTGTGCTTCCAGGGAAATTTAGTCAAGTCATTTAGATGCCAATTATTATAATATATATATATAAATATATATATGTGTACATATATATAGTGCCCAGTTTTCTTGTTAAAAAGGAGTATTAGCCAAAAATAGATCTTCAGCACATGGTGTGTATGTTTGTGTACGGATAACCCTGGAAATGATTTAACGCATTTGTTTAAATCAGAGGGTTACAAAATCTAACAATGATTTACCAAACATTCACATTTAATTTTGCTAAAAAGTAGTGCTTAGGGAAGCAAAATCATTAGACTGAACTAAAATTCCTTACAGGAAATAATCCTTTTCAGGGTTTAAATGTTCTGTAACTAGTTTGTTAGTTACCGAAATTACCAAAAACATCAATTAAAGCCTGACTTTTTCAACTAAATTGAATGACCGGAAACCATAACCGATTGGTGGGAGGAAATTGTGAGTGAATAAAATCATCCATTGTTCAGAGACTGCGCAGGGAACATAAAACAGCTCACAGTCCGTGGATTTAGGGACTGTCCATTTATTGGTCATCTTTAGTAAAAGCCCTCGACTATCTGAGAGGTGTTTTGTCAGTCAAATGCTCACCTTCCGGCAGATTTTCTTTTCTTTCGCAAATAAAGTCAACCAAACGTTTATTGATCTTGAGAATTATCCATCTCTGTTGTACACCACCCCGCACTGTCCCCACTCGAATGCAACCACGGGTATTTGTGAAAATTTGGTGAACTGAAAAATTCAGTGCTCCTGCAAATTTCTTTCGGTCATCAGTTCATCACAAATTTATGGCCCAGGATTCACAGCGCAAAGGGCGTAGACAGAATGGTTTACTCTGGAGCTTTTCTTAAATAATTGACACTTCAAGACTTGCTGCGAATTGTCAAGTGTAGTCGGAATAAATGCAACATCGAGAGCGTGATAGTAAACTGATTCGTGCAACAAAGTAGTTCATAGAGCAAACTACTGCCCCGTTGTTATCTCCTTTTGTCCAATGTTGGGCAATCATGAAATTTACCAACAATTTCTCTAATGCACACATTTCGGTGGTAATTCAAAAAATGATATATATTTCATCCGTTCTAATTAAATGACAAGATGTTACAAATATCAGATTATATTGATTGATCTTTTTATTGTTTTCGACCAAATAAAAAATTATTGAAACTCTCACACACTCCGCGAAATGATATGCGCCGATAAATATTAAATAATCAGAAACTGTGATTGGTAATGTAGCGTAAAATAACGGTTTATCTATGCATTTTTGAATGTTTATTCGGAAAACGTTACCGCATTTTCACGAACATTTATATCTGATAAATTGCTTCGGACCATGATGAATGTACATGCTATCCAAACAAACTATTGATGATATTTTTCCTACGCTTCTTGGTTGCTTTGTTTTCAAATTTGGTTTTTTTTTCGTGATGTCATTGGATGCTGTCAAACAGAATGTTTTTCACTAGCAATGGAAACTAAATTTTCGAATCAAAGTGCAGAACTATCAAGTTACACCCATCGTGATCACTGACCGGAAATAGGGGGGGCCTTCAAATTTCGGCTGTGCTACATTTGCGCTCCAGTGGATTATTTATCAACTTTTACGTCACACATTATATTTGATTATTTCAATCAATTTTTCTTTCATCGCTTTCATGTGTCCGTACGCCCCGGAATCTTTAAAGAATTTGAAACATTATGTGTTATCGCTCAAAAGTGACATTCTCTATCAGTTCAAGTTAAAAATAGATACAAAAGATGCAGACCGTCCAGATCAGGTTTCCCTAGAAAACACCGAGCAGGCTGGCAAGTGGCTTTATGTAACACAACCTCAAAAAATGTCTATCCCTGTTAGTTGCTCATCAAACGTACGATCCTTATTTGGAAAAAAGAGCAACTTCAGGAAACTGATAAGGACGAAGGAGCATACCATGCATTGGGGATATTTATGCTGGAAGGAACGTGGTTGCATCCTGACATGAACGACTCTTTGGTTGAGCTGGATTTATTTGATATGCATCAGTTGGATAGAGACGGGTTACTACGAAATCGAGGGGGTGGTCTCATAACCTACACCAAATCGTCTTGGCGTAAATCTACACAGATTATCTTCACCCAAAACGGGATATATCTCGTCTTTCGGTTGAATGTGAACCCCATTTCCTTAGTAGATATTTTTCCATCGTGACATCAAACATTTACATAGCACCTTCCAGTACAACTTCTGATGGATAGACGTTTGCTGATTTCTTTATATCCGAACTTTCTCACTACACGGAGCGCCCTCTTTTTATTAGTAGTGAAGATTTTAACCATGTAGATATTCATTTCTTGACTTGTCTCTCTCTCCACAATCTCGTAAATTTCTCCACAAGAGGAAACGCGCAGCTGGACCTTATGTTTCTTAACGATCCCGACCTGTTTGCTGTGCGAAGATGAGCCCCTCTAGAAAACTCCGATCATTGTATAATGAATGTTTTGTGAAAAATCTACTTAAAGGAAAATCATAGCTCACTGACACGTACATCTAACCGGAAGATTTTTCATAAGCAATGCAACGCAGCCCACTGGGCACCGACAAGAGAAATGGTCTCTGGTACAAATTTGGATCAGTTGTTTGATCAAAGTGTCTCGGTCGAGTGTGAACACCTCACAAGCTATTTGAACTTCTGCTTTGGTATCTGCTGCCCCAGAGCCCCTTATGTACATCAGTTCCGCCAGATTTGCTTCTCCCACTTTGAAGACCCTCAGAAGAACCAAAGAATGGGCATATAAAAATCGTGATCGACTTTTAGTTAAACAATCGTCACTGATGATCAAGATTGATATCAAAAATCTTGACAAACTCTACACTGAAACCCTTCTTGGTGACCGTAACTTCAAGGAAATCTGGAGCGCTATGAAAAACATCAGTAGCCTCAACCCACAGCAGATGAACTCAACTGCATTTTTTCCACATCAACTCAGACTGAAGCATTTTATTCATACTTCCAATCAGTTAATCATCGCATGCTAATTCAAATTAGATGCGGGCACTACTGAAATGCCTCAAAATATAAAAGCTTTCCGTCCTGACGGACTACGTCCAATCGTCCTCAGACAATGTACGCATTATCTGGTGGAGCCACTTGCCGGTATCTTCAACCGCTACTTCAAGAAACAAAATTTGTCGACTGTTGGACAGCTAGGCGCATCATACCAGTCCCACAATTAGAAGCTGGAAAATTACGACCAATCGCGTGTACTTCTATTTTACTAAACATTTTCGAAACGTTTATGCTTGGTAACATTATTCCCAACACTGGGCAGCTAGATAACAACCAATTCACGTATCGCAAACAACGTTCTACCTTAGATGCTCTTCCGTTTTTGGTAAACTCATTTTTGCGATCCCTAGAAATGAGTGGCAGGGCATTTCGTGTGTTACCTTGACTATATTATTGGTTTTTACTGTGTTGGCAGGAGCAGGCTTTTATCTCCATACCAAGGTGCTGGATTGTTCCATACTATTTTGCTGATAGAACACAATTCACAAATTTTCTTGGAAAAACCTCTGACTCCCTACCAGTCAACTCAGGAGTGCTCCAGGGAGCAATTCTGTCCCCCTTTCTTCCCCTTTTATATAATCGAGACCTTCCCATTAACCTTGATGATGTCCTCATTAGGTATGCTGCTGATGTCACAATAGTTTCCAAATTCCAAGGTGATTTCTGCTTCTGACAGCTTCAAACCAGTTTATCTGCCTTAAACTTATAATCTTCGTCCTTCAAGTTATCTGTCAGTGCCTCTAAATGTAGAAATGTAACTGTCTCTCTCGCCAAAAGAGGAACGGCTACGTTCTTCTAAAAGGACTTGTTCTGTACTCTATGTTGTTCCCCAGTGAATTTTCTGCAATACCTCGGTGTCACAGTCTGCCAAGATCTCACCTGGACCACACATTTTAATTCTACATTTGTAAGGATTCGACGGTTGTGTTTTGTCATTTCCCGCTTACGTTCTTCGAACGTTCCAATGGATTGACTCACCCCTTTTGTATATTTTTCTGTTTTGATCATCTTCCTAGTGAGTTGTCTACCTTCCTGGATGTATTTTATTCAATCATGTTGGAGAGATCTGTCGCATCTGTATTCATCGTTGCTGACGATTTCAACAGATCTGATGTGCGGTTTTACGCAAGTATGTCTCTTCAGAACATTATAACGTTTTCCACTCGAAACGATGCCCACTGGGACCACTATTTCGTTAACGAACCATATTTTTCCGTGCCTTCAAACGTGCACCAGTATGCGAATCCGATCTCTGTCTGATTAAAGTTTTACCTACAATATATGGTAAATGCAGGCAACAAATCCTGATTAAGAACGATGCACGGAAGGTACGTTTACGACAAAACCATCTGCCCAATTTGATGGAATTAAAATTCATGGTTGGCTGTACGGAATTACAACAACTCTTTGATATTGATATTTCAGTTTTCTGTGAGAACCTTACCAATTACCTCGACTATTGCTATGATGTGTGCCCTTAAGAAAAGATTCATCTACAGCCCAGCCTCTTCATCTCCGAAAGACTGAAATGATTACGAAGGCTGAAAGAAAGGGAGTATCGCTCGAGAGATAAAGTGACGGTCAAATATGTCAAGTTCCATATCAGAAGCGAGATGACCCATCTCAATCAACTGTATGCTGGCACCGTGCTAGGAGAAAAATGCTGCCGTGAGCTATGGAACGGACCTAAGATTTTTGGTCGTTCAAATTTACCTACTACAGTTTCATGTGATATCGATGAGCTCAACAAATCTTTTGCTTCAGTGAAAAATGTTGTGCAAGCTTTACCGAGTCCAAACACAACGTAATTGAGTTTCACCTTCCTGTGTCCGTCCCAAAAGAATAAGTTTTAAAGGAGTTAAATGCTGTCAGTGGAAATAAATTCGCTGGCCCTGATGGGTTATTCTCAGTGATCCTTAAAACATATGCAAACCACTTCGTACAGACGGTTTTATTTATCTTTAGTACATGTCTATCAGATTGAAGACTAGTTAACATATTGCGTGATGTTCTCATCACTCCAAGAAACAGAAGGGTAAGTTTCGGCCCGTTGCTTCATCCTCAGTATTGCTCAAGACTTTTCAGCCTATTATTACTAAGCACCTATTCTCTAATCTTGATTTTCGTGATTCCAATCAGTTTGCTTATTGGAAGCATCGGTCTACTTTAGATACGTTTGCTTGTCTTATACATTTTGTTTTATCCGCTATAAACCTAAAAGACAACGTTGTTGACGTTTGTTTCTTGGACTACACAAACGCGTTTCACCATGACGACATAAACATCCTATTGACAATGTTACAGCAATATAATCTCCCAGCACATCTGTTAAATTGGATGCACGAATGTTTTATCGATCGACACCAATTCACTTGTCTCAATGGTCTTAGGCCTTCTACTATTACTGTAAACCAGGGTGTAATGCAGGGTGCAATCTTATACCCTGTTCTGTTCTCGTTTTACATCCAAAGTTTGCCAGTCACCCCAAATTTTTTCGCTTTCAAATCTGCCGATAACATAGTTGGTGGTGCATCTCACAACAACAACCCTTCAACTAACTCGGTTCAATCAGCTATAAATTCCATTTCAGAATAGTCCGATGGTGTTAACCTTTCTTTAAACCCTAATAAATGCATTGAAGTTTTTTTCCATTGACCGTAGGCCATCAACTCCTTCTTGATCATCTGTTCCTAATATCATGATCAATAACTTAAAAGTTGAAAGGTCAAAGCACTTCAAATATCCTGGATGTTTCGTGTCTGCTGACCTCAAATGGTCCTATAACGTGGAACAAACATTTCCTAGAGTCAGAAAGCTGACCTTCTATATTTCACGCCGTCGGCATCTGAGGGTGCCAATGTACATTATCAAGTTCCGTACGAAACTGGCGTCGGCCAATACTCGTATTCATTTCCTGGATTTTTGTGTTGACAAGTTAAACTATCCAAAACAGTACTGGATTATTCTGCGACGGAATTGTATACACATTTATAACGTTGCACTTCGTCGTCAAGCTCTCAATGAACGTGATACAGTGTGCAACCATCAAAACGTTGATAGAAGTATTATCCTTGGGGCCAAAGTTCTGCTGCTCGGGGAGAAAATTCAAGCAATTAGATATGGAGGTCCAGTTTGAAAATATGTGTGCTCAGTTAGCAGACTTGTGTCCTTCATCTCATTTGGAAGCGGAACAGCTGAATTCTACTCTGGTGAACACATGTTATCAACATCAGAGTGCCAATTCATCGACTAATGGATTAATAATGGAACAGCATCTACAAAGGCTAAGAGAGGTACAGCAGAACAAGGAAGTTATCATCACGAAACCGGGCAAGGGATCAGGTATCGTCTTGCTTAATAAATCAGATTACGTCGGAAGGTATCGACAATTCGGAATGATGAATCGAAGTTCACAAAAATGGCCCATGAGAATGACAAGACACCCCAAATAGAGAAGTCCCTTTCTACCATATTAAGAAAACTTAAACAAAAAGGCTCTATAGACACCGCCACGTTTGAACGGATTCGACCAACAGGGACTACGATTCCACGATTGTACGGGCTGCCCAAAGTACATAAGAGTGGAGTTCCACTCAGGCCAATCTTGGACATGTGCAACTCTCCCTACCATGCGGTAGCCAAATGGTTGGCTGGTCTTCTGGAACCAGTGAGGATGACATTAACCCAGCATAGCCTCAACGATACAACCGGTCTCATTGACGCCTTGAGCGGTTTAAACATCAAAGATCGCCACATGTTTTCGCTAGATGTCACATCTCTGTTCACGAATGTTCCGATCGGTGAAACAATTGATCATTTATGCACCTATAACGAAAGTAACGAAATTGACGTAGGCCTACCGATAGATGACCTTAAAGAATTTTTATTATTCTGTACTCACGATGTGCAATTCAAATTCAATGAGGAAATTTATCGCCAGAAGGACGTTGTAGCAATGGGATCCCCTCTAGAGGCCTTGTTTGCCGATGTGTTCATGTCTAAAATAGAAAACGGTCCACTTAAAACACATATCAAAGAATGCGTACTGTACAAACGTTACGTAGACGATATTTTGTGCGTGGTCAAAATATACTAGATCATTTCAATGCTGCGCATCGAAATTTGAAATTCACAATGGAAAATGAAGCAAACAATCAACTAGCATATTTAGATGTCTGCCTAACTCGCTGTGATGACGGATCCATCAGGTGGTCAGCACACAGGAAGGCGACTTGGAATGGGCAGTACATTCAGTTGCGTAGCTTTGTGCCACTTAGTATAAAGAAGAATCCCATACTTTGTTTGGTCAATAGAGCTAGAAAAATTTGCACACAAGACATGCTGATTGAAGAACTCCAAAATGTACGCAAAATCTTCATCCAGAATGGATATCCGGAGCGTTTGGTGGAATCTGTGATGCAAGGGTAAGAGGCATTTCCAAAGAGGGGAATTGCTGAGAAGTCTGTATACATTTCTTTACCGTTTAAAGGTGACACCTTGGCAGAGATTGTGCATAGAAGGTTATCAAATGCCATCAACAAAACGCGGCTAAGCTTCAAACTCGACCCCCATCTAACCCGCTGGTGT
>UZAN01055049.1:764-14877 GCA_900618425.1 Echinostoma caproni | reverse complement strand
ACCAGCCTTACAGGGGTTATAGCTCGTTTGGAAACAATCACAACCCGACTACTTGTTTCATGTTATCTTGGTTTCGGTGAAACATGATTACGAAATGTCCCAACTCTTTCAAGGTATTTATGCGTTTTCTAACATCCCTCCGGCAGAATCACAGTGTGCTGGAATCAGGGAGGTTACGTGAACAGTAAATAGAACCCTGATTACTTAGTTATTTAGTTATTCTCGGATGGTGGTGATGATGATGGAACACCGCGAGCTGATGATGGAAACCAGCCAGAATCAAACACGCAAATCGGACCAAATGTGATCGATTGCTCGGTAATTCTAGGCAATACGTCCGTGTCCAGATGATCACGCTCATTCGTGAACACAACGGGGATAGAATGAGATCTTCATTATCCTAATACAAGGGGGATTTTGTCGTGCGCGCACTGAATGAAGCGTGAACTTGACAGCATTCGGTCAGCTGCTTCAACTGGTCGGGGGTCTGAGTAGGCATGCGAACATATAGACCCAAAATGACGCACGAGCTCGGGACCTAGCAGATCAAACACGGAAGCACTCTTCCATCTGTGAGATCTCCGGTTAGTTTGATCCGTGGACTGGCAGTGCTGGTGAGACATAGTTTGATCGAATTAGGTGTTTCGTGGTTTTTTTCTGTTCACGTTTTGCCTAAATTGTAACCAATATAATCGGATCAGGTAAGTCTTCCACTCTTCTCATGAAATATTCAAATTGTTCATACTATTTATTTCTTCCAGTAAATAAGACTGGTCCGGAGTTCAAATCCCCTACGGGAAGGTGGATATGCACTACTGATGAGCTTTAATGAGAGCGAAGCTCGAGTCTATAGCGCTTTCGAGTGTTTGGTTGACTAGAAGAGCTGAGGATTTGGCCGTGAAGATGAAAGATCAGGTCAAGTCAAGTCAAGTCATTAGTAGCAGTATGCACCCGGATGGGTGAATTTTCAGTATTTACACCATATTTGTCGATTCAAATTTACAAAATCATACATGTAGAAACTGAAAGCAGTAGATTGTGTTTGTCAATAAAGCAAGCATTTGCACAATTCTGTGGATATGTTTTCCTTGTCAATAGATGTGCTAGATGTGTTAGATATGGCAGAACAGAAATACGATAAGTAGAGGTATGTGCAAATAAAAGTTTGAATCTTGAGCAAGTGTATGATGTAGAGATACAGCTTTTGGAAATTCGTTGTGTAATGGGTGGTGAGTGTCTGAGAGTATTTTGGCAGTGAAACTTTCGCATACTTGTAAGTGTCTTTCTATGATAGAATTCGCGAGTTTATCCCTGACAATGCCACCACATTTAGAGATGTGTTTCAGAGGTCTCGCCAGTAAATAAAAGTCTTTCTTTAACGTACCGAGAAAATTCAGTGGAGAGCAATACAACCAGTTGGGTAGCACGCATGCATTCACAAACCTAACAATCAGCTTGTGGGGAACAGAAAGTATTCTCAATCAGAGTGAGAAATATGAAAGCTTTCAAACTTTACAGAACGTGTTTTGAACATGCAGTGACCATGATAAATTGTGTGATAAGGTGGCGCCAAGGTATTCTACCATTGTTGATTTCGGTACGAGTTGTTGATTGGCAGAAAGGGTGGGGAACCTCACTGTGAGGGATGAACATGGTACATCGGCCAAGAGGGGAAACACAATATCCTGACATTTGGAGGCATTCAGTGAGAGAGAACGGGACAAGTACCAAGTAACAACGTCGTTTAGTTTGTTTTGAATTTCTGAAGCCTTTTCAGGGGTGGATAATTTGCAACCTAAAAAGTCGTCATCTGCGTATTTGCAGCCAATGAACGCAAGATGACTGGGAAATTGTTTGACATACATAGAAAAGAAAAATGGGGAAAATATTGCAGCTTGCAGAACACCAGAAGAAACTGGGCAAGTGGCGGACCTTTTACCGTTAAAGCACGTAAACTGCCTTCCATTTGTGAAATAATCGCAGATCAATCTGGTAACGTTTGAATTACCATCACTTTCAGTAATCAGGTTGAACAATTCTGATCGATCAAGACTGTCGAAAGCATTTTGTAGTCTAAGAACATCCTTCTGACGATCTTACATTTCTTATCCATTGCTGAAATAATTGAATGAACAAGGTATGCAACGGTATCAAGTGTTTAGCGCGAAGAGCGATATGCAGGCGATGGGACGATATTTCCCAGGTTTCTATTTTGAAACGGGAATTATCTTGACCATCCTCCAAATATGAAGGATGAAGGATGGTCAGTTCTAATTAATCAATCAATCAATAAGTTTGATGCCTCAGTCATGGTTCGCGGTTTTGCTAACGACAACCAATACAGCGCATACTTGTCGAGAACAGCAACTACCGCGAATGACTCGTGTGAATTATCCAGGGAATTTTTTTGAATTTTTTTTTATCCCGCTTAACTTCCTAACAATTAAGTTGATCGCTGCTACTTTTAAAATTTGGAGTATTTGGATAGTGGAATCCGTTTCTTATTCATCATTGGAGTATATATATATTGATTGATTGATTGACTGATTGAATGCAACCGTGAATGGTTGGCGCTTGCGGATTTCTCCCTGAACCCTTTTATCAATGACTAAGCGCCATTTAAGAAACGTGTAACTTCTCTTTAGGATCAACAGTTAATACTATTCTGAATTTTTCGGGCTCACCCGTCTAACCGCATTTGTATCCAAAAATGTCAGCACCAACCTATAGTTATTGGGATTCCGTTCAAACTTAGTCATGTCTGCTTAGTGATTCCCCAAGCGGTTATTGAACATTCAATATCCCACAGATTCCACAGAACAAAATCTGGTCTTCCAATAATGACAACACTTCATGAAACCTCTAATGATTGCCATCTTCGGTAGTCCGATCACATCACCTTCAACGAAACCGTGAAAACTACGGCTTTTTAACATGTACTACGAACGGATTTTGAAGAAAACTAAGCATCTGGGATCAAAAACGATCACCGGACGCATAAGGAATCCTTCTGTTCACTTATACGTCAGGTTTTATCACATCGACTTTTTCGACTTAATGTTCACTTTGATCGAACTTAAATGTTGATGCATATCATCCACCACCCCCGTCCATAATTTGAACCACAAATCACATGCAAGAAACTCGTATGTCCTAGAACAATCATAACCATTTCTCGTGTTCAATTTGTCAATTGGTTGCACATATAACAGCTTCTGATAATGGGATTGATACAGTCAATCTCCTGCTACGTCTGAACCCCCCCCCCCCTCACCTGGGGAATCCGAACAAATGGGGAAATTCCAGGAACTGCGGAATAGCATGTAAGTCAGTAGTTTATGTTATTAAGTAGTAGGAAGCATTGTTTCGGGGGTTTGTGGCAAAATGGACAGGATCGATGAAAAGTGTGTTTATTCTGTTAATTTTCCCCAATATTCATAATAATATACTGTTTATTCATAAAGGAATTTGTGTACATCGTCATGCGTTCCCTTCTGTGTATAGAATAGTTTCAAATCTTTTAGGATGCCCTCAGCTTAATATCGGAACGTTGTATTCGGTATTCAGCTCTTTTTCAGTTTGAAGTGTCTAGTTATCCCGAAACTATGTACCTATCTTGAGGGGAATTTTTCCTAACCTAATTAGCGTATATTAATTCTGGATATTCCTCCATTTCTTTGCAATGTAAGGCTAACCACAGAATTGGGTATATGGCATCCACCGTATTACAGTGGATATACAACTGTTTTGGCCCTAATAATCAAAACATCAATATTAACCCATCCGATGAAAACAAGAATGAACCAGGTAGAACACAGTAAGTACACGGGGCAAAACATCGCATTAGAAGGAAATCACGTCATTCAAAACAAGTGAAATAATTGTTGCATGACATACTCAGTAGATTGACTTCTTTCTCATATTCCAAAATGATTGTTTGCTGTGTAATCTATTAATGATTTTGAAGTGAAAAATGTGTAGCATTAAATCTGTAGACATCTCTACTCGTTCGTTTGCTTTGTTGTTGTCAGTGTATGTCGAAAATGGCTGATACATTCGTTATGATCAGTGTCGGTAAACTAAAGTGACTGACTTCACCTTCACACACAATCCCCAGTTCATCGATTCAACCATACACTCGGAAGCACTAGACTGGAGTTTCTCTCCCATTGGAGCTCATCAGTAGTGCATATCCACCGCCTCGACCGAGATTTGAACTCCGAACCTATTGTATGGAAGGTGTGAGCGTTACCACTGTGCCAACCAGCTCATACCATGGCCGAACCAAATTGCCAATTCATATTTATTCGGGTGTCGTCTTCAGAGATAGTCAGTTCATTTGACCCAACAGCAACGAAGGGAGACAGGTGGCATACCAATTATCCCACACCACTACTCACAAGTAATTGTAAGTGAAATGCTGAATAATTGAGTGATTTAATTCAAAGCTTGATTCGCAAATTAGAAGTGCATTGCTCAAACGGCCAGGATCAAGTCAGACCCGGGTCGCGATGATCTTTGGCCGGTCTAATTCCATCGATGCTCTAACAAGGACAAGGACGATTATCGTTCATTCATTCGCACGGGCGCGTTCGCGTGACGGCGTTTATCGATCGCTTGGATCCGACATCTTTCTCCACACACCCGCTTACCAACGTGGGATAATCGTTCACCCGTTACTGCGACAGAGGCCATCGATAGACCAAATAACCGTGGCTTTGGTGACCACTGCAACAAAAATGGACATATTCAAGTGCCCCACCGAATTGCAGAAGAAAAACCTCTGCAGCTTACAAAATGTATTTTTTTCACCAATCATAAATCGTCGTTTGTCTCAATCTGATTCTCCTATGGAAATCAACAAACGTGCTGTTTAAATCAATTGTGCACTCCAATAATCGACCAGAACTCTGAGCATTAGCCAAGGCAAACAGCTTCAATTGATCCAATAACTTCCACTCCTCCCTGATTGAGACAACTTTCATCACATTCACTATCTCACATTCATCCTCTTCTTTGCGATGCTTAGCTTGATTCGAAACGAGTTCAACTAATGGCTAAAATGAAAACTTGATGTAAAGATCTTAAATAACCCACTTCATCAGAAAATTCTAAACAGGCGATTTCTTCTTCAAAACGACGTTCATCAATAGACTCAGTGAATAAAGTCTCCAATCAGATCGCATTTATCATCTGGTGGCTGCATCATCGGTTGATTCATTGTGGATTTGAACACAGGTTTATGAAAGCGTGAATTAGTACTTGCGGATGCACACCCTCCCATTCCTTCCCCAGTTTTCTTGAACAGATGCTAAGTAGCTCATCTTCGATCGAAGACAAGACATATTCCAGTAAATGTTTCCGAAGCAAAGATTTGAAAGACCAAATCACACCCTGGTCCACTGGTTTAACATTGAAGAGCAGTTCGGAGGCAACCGCACTGATTTGACATTGGAAAACTCTGTGGCTTTGTTATGGCAATGGGGGTATTTATAAATAGTAAAATAGAGCTGCTTTGAGAAACCATCTTGCGGTTGATATCAGACAGGCAATTGTGAAACAACGCAGAAGTAATCAGTCGAAGAATCATTACTGCAGGGAAGGATTTTTCTATCTATACCTCGGCGAAATCGTCCAGTTCGAAGCAGTAACGTCATTTCTCGTTGGTTTTCAGGTGGCATTTTTCCTGCGATGCTCCAGCGTTCACAAAATATCCGATAGTGGTTCGATGGGATACAACAATGTAAGCAGTTTTTCTTGAAATACGAAGTGATTCGGCTATGGAGCTCTGAGTTGCACTTGGCTGATTCAGGATTTCCAACATGCTCTCATCGATAGGCGCTTGCACATTTTGAATCCAAGTGACACTGTCTTCGGTTGTTGTAATCGGTGTCTTTCGCGCGAAGATTATCCAATCAGTTAACAGTATCATGTTCGCGTCACACTAGACGAAACGCCATTGGCTGAGTGCGACATTGCAGGGTGTCTGGTCAATGGTCATTCCGAACATCGGTCAACAACCAAGTGAGTAGATATCAGGAGCTACGACACATTGAGGGGGCGACATTGCATAGTCAGAAACCACGTTATTAAGCATACGGTTGGTTCGGGTTGTCCAAAGTGGGAAGATATTAGATGTGACTTCCCAGGGGTACGACATAGCAAGAGATGGATTGTAATTCGATTTTCAAAGAATTACCCCGTGGTTTAAACACCAGGTGGATAGGTTAATTTGCGTCAATAGTAAACTTCACTGGTGAGAGAAGTCGATTCAGGTACCTATCAAGATTTTGATCAAATGGCTGAAGTCGGGATGTTGTGTCGTGTTCAGGTACTTATGCCTCAACACTACTCACAAGTAGTTGTGAATGAAAGGCAAAAATCATCGGGGTACTTTATTTCATTTTCAGACACTGTTCGATGTGGCGACCTCAATGCGAACTGTGATTTTGGATCAATAAACTGATCGCATCTTTTCATGGTTCACATGATGAACACTTTTTTATAACTGCCTGCTAAAAAGTGTATTGATTCGCTTCGGTTTAGTGTGCTGTTGGCTTAGCCTATGAGGAATCAGTTGGGTTGTCTTCACCGCCCACCCCCCGGCGTTGAGGTCTAGAGTATTGGTAATTATTTGGGATAAAACCGACGTTTGGAAACTACAATTTATTACCACAGTTTTTTACGTTTTTATTGTGTTCTATATATAAAGATAAGAGCATGGGGGGAGTGATTACAGAGAGAAAGTTGTTAATGACAGCATTGTCAATTTGTACAGAAGAAGAAAACACTCTCGTCCACCGCATGTAGTTTCTAGCTCAGTCAGTGAAATTGATATAACACTCATTGCAGCACTATGAAGCTTAGCAAATACTGTCGTACTCACACGAATGCTAGTGGCTGAAAAAAGACTTTCATCAGATGCAAAGGTAACCTCATCTAATCCCCTTATCAATCAAAGATGTCAGTTTAAAATCAGGCATGAAAAATATCGGTCAATTTCGGTAGTGCACCGAAATACCCAGCTGTGGAAAGCCAAAGAGAGTTGAACCATTCCTTCAAGCAGCGGCCACTTCCATTTCTTTGTTCTGCCCACCAATTTTTCCCGCACTTCTCGGAGACTGAGAATCTTGAACGGATTCGGAGCTCACAAGCAAACTTTCCGGCCGAAAAAAGTTTACGTCTTTTTTCTATCCTACTCTTCGGATACTCCATAAGACATAAGAAACGCAGACAGGTGGGTCATGCCGAAGACGATGAGCTAATCGAGGCTGCGCGTTTTGTGGATAACCAATCAGACGATTAGTGAGGCGCATCCTTACTTGGATGTAATCAAACCAAATGTAAATAGTCCACTAAAACCTAGAATTCTTTTTTACTGACGGTTTCCTACTACTCGGTGTTCAAATTGGCTAGGCTTGGTCGTTAAACTCAAACAGCAGTTAGTCATTCGACGAAACTTGTGTCTAAATTTGGTTGACGAACTATGCACAGCTAAACTAGTTGCTTGCAACTCTCGATTTTCGGGAGTGGATAGAGCAAAACGCTCATTTAGTCAGACTTGAGGTTCACTCAGTGTTGCAAATTTCGAGTTAAAATCGGTGCAAAAGAAGTCTG
Organism: Echinostoma caproni; assembly: GCA_900618425.1. Classification (NCBI taxonomy): domain Eukaryota; kingdom Metazoa; phylum Platyhelminthes; class Trematoda; order Plagiorchiida; family Echinostomatidae; genus Echinostoma; species Echinostoma caproni. The sequence goes on along the minus strand of UZAN01055049.1, from coordinate 7,260 downwards.
TGGCTTAAACGAATTAGTTTGCTTAGATTTTGGGCGGTGGTGGCCAAGTGATTGGGTCACCAACTAGTGACCTGAGTGTCCCGGGTTCAAACCGCTTCACCGCCGCCCGTCTTCCCTATATCTGTATTTTCCCCTGGTAGTCTTTGTATGACCGAGGTACCCTTCCTGAATCTCGACTTTACATTTGTATATTTAATAAATAAAAAGGAAGTTTAAAAAAAGACAAAGACAAGACAAGAAGTAGTCGTTCATTTTGTGTGTGTGGTGATCCTAGCCTACGAGATGACGCAAGCCACGGGGCTACACATTACAGTTTCCGGACAACTGTGATGAATCCAGCTTCTCAGATGATGCCAACAGAGTGCCTACGCGTTACAGCTTCTAGACTACGAACCATAGACCGATTGTGCCGACCAATCAGAGGCCATATGGCCCAGACGGAAGCTGTAAGACACCAGGAATACGAGCACGCGATTGGTGGATGTCTGGATGACCAATGAACCTCTTTTGTATATATTATTTAAACTCAATGATTTCCTTCAATAAGGAAAATGCTAATCCCGTGATCTTTTCCTTGCGTCTCCATTACGTGGGATACCGTCGTGCAAGTATCAGTGTGATCCAATACTTCTATGGCATCCGTGATTCCCAATACGAGATTCGTAACTCGTGATCGGTGGATCTAACCGGTGCTGCCCCGAAATGACCTCGACAGAAAAAATCGAGATCAATCAAACCCGATTGTTCCGAGTGACGGAAATTGGGAGAGCGCGATTTTTGGACGTTTCGCCTGAGGATTTCTTGGAATTATTGACAGAGATCTACGTGACGATCAATGGCTAAAAACCGAATGCGTGACTTCAGTGAAAACGGGTCGCCAGTGAATCCGCGGTAGCTAATGCCATATTGATGATGATATTTATACTATGGCAAGTTTTTTAATTGTTAGCTTCATGATCTCCGAGAAGAATGAGACGAGAGAGATTATACGGTGACGGTTGCGATCAAAAGTAGAAATTCGGCTAGGGATCAAACGGTCGTGAACAGTTTTCCAACAGCTATAAATAGACTGAGAGATCGGAGAAGTGAGGTTAGGGATAACTTACATCTCGCAAGTCTTAAGCACAATCGGTGAAATGCCAGGTTGCTTGAATGTGAGGAACGGGAGTAGTGTACGTTCTCTTGAAGTCGATAACTTGCTGGGAAAAGCAACTCGTACTATAAGAATTAGATTCATGTTCATGATACATAAAATCGACGCTGCGACTAAGATGTTGAATATTGATGAATGGAATCGGATAGTTTGTTTGAATACGAGCATACAAACGAATACACTGAGGTTCTCGTTAATCTACACATGTGGAGTTACTTTTATAATCGAGCAAACTGAACCACGGGACCTGAAATTTCAGACCCCACTAAAACCCAAATGGGAAAATGTAGCAATGCGTTGGGTGACAGTGAAAACGCCTAGCAACAGAAATGCTGCCTGGATTGAAAAAAATGCGTAAAAATGAGAGTGCGGAAGAATAGGAATGCTCACTTCGGTTTAAAAGTGAGGATAACCGGTATTCGGCTTGCGAACGTTAAATCCTCATACAGGATTACTTTACACATTATCACTGATTATCCCTTACTTCATATCCGCCTGTTATCTTTTCAAAAACGGCGATAATTTCACCTTTGATCAGTAAAGCAAGGAATCTTCGTACACCTAGTAAGGCATTAGGTCCGAATGCTTTCCTATTCCGATCAGGATTGTATGGCAGTTACTAAATTATCATGAGCTCACGGAGAAACGATCAACATTTGCAGTTTATGTGGAGTGGATTGCAGTTTTTTCAGAGGACTTATTGCGTCGTGTACTCATTTTCCGGTCAGTAATGGGAGCTAACATTTTTTTTAAAGTAAGATAATACGCAACGAAATCTTCTATACCATCAAGTATTACTGGTTCACTTCGGCCGTTGATTGAGAAAGTCCCCAGAACCATCTCTGAGTTCATATCATCGTTGTTTTTTATATAAGTTCATCCTCCTTTTCTAATACTATGCCAGTAATAAACCATTACATGCGTCAATTTTCTTTGTGACTGTATTAGCGAGTTCCCCCATTATTGTCCTTATTATTGTTATGATTCCAGAAGACAGTACCTGGTCGAGGATAGTTGTTTATTGCAGATTACAATAAGGATATCAATAATTTGGCATACATATTAACAGAAATCGCATTTAAAACATGTCATCGCAATTCCCGGCGGCGAACCGGGTAATGAATGAATGGAACAGTCAGTAGTTATTCTTTGAGGCTCGGTATTTCGCCCTCTTGCTATTTTTTTATCATTGAAGAAAACCGCCAATCGCGTTATTTCCATACCACTCACAAATGTGAGTAGTGTCTCACAACACATACGTGTGTGCGCGTGTTCACTCCTTAATTAGTGTTAAGGTTTTTTTAAATCTTTAAATCTTTTTATTTTACCTCCTATTATTGAATATGCAATGGTACAATTTTTTCAGGAACGGAGAAGCGGCCAATCAAAGGGCTGCCATTCAACACACAATGGGGAAAGTCAGGCGCTGGTAGTGGGATTCGAACACTCGCCCTCCGAGGTGATAATTTGTTGGCGTTACCACCGGACCACCATCGCCCTTTGTGGAGATCTGGAACAGTTACCCATCAATAGATTGATTTCCTACTGCGTTCAAGACAACCTTTACGATTTTTTGTAACATTTGTTTTGAAACGATGGCTATGGCCCAAAGTTCAACGGCCTTATACCCCGAGTATCTGTCGTAGGTAGGTTAATTGAATAAATCTGCGTGCTAGAGCTGACCAGCATTGTATCGGTCGGATTCTCCGCTGGTCCTGATTGAGCAATGTTTAAGCGTACACCGCTTTCTGTATTCTAGATAACATCGTGCCACATTTTGCGATCTCTTTAACAGCTTCAGGATTTCATGCAAAGCAGTATATTTTACCTAACTCCAAATCTGTTATTTTCTTCTCGTAAGGCATTACACAAACCAAGTTTCTTTCCGGCACCTGGGCAACACATGGTTATGGATCAGCGCGAGAGGCTCAATAACCGTGTTGCATCACAGGCGCCATGGCAACTGAGTCACATGATTCTGGTTCTCATGGTTGTCCCAGTCGCCAAACTCACAGAACCCACGAGCTCATCGGGCGTGTTGTTGGGCTTACCGATCCATCAGGCTTTGTGAAATTTTTCGTGCAAAAATATGCCAGAATAGGAAATCAATTTTTCTGATCTCACGGGCACAGTTGTGTTCTGAAATGTGGTATGCTGCGTGACGTTGTACCCTCGGTTAAATGTGGTTTGGTTGCAGAGTACGGGAGTGAAAATGTGTAAAATTAAAAGAAACCCATACTCTTCGATTGCACTAATCATGTCTTTGTCGTCGGAAAACAAAGAAAGATCTCGATTTTTAGGACTTTCGCTTTCTAAAGATAATAATAAACTGTTTTACCTCCTTTTATTGATAATACAAATGTGCATACAACTGTTCGGAAGGAATTGATCTGCAGCAACTTGGGCCCTGTCTGAGGACATAGAGAAGAGCACAAGTTGGGAGGTAATGGATGCGATTCGAACAATCAACCGTCGGGTCGGTGAGATAACGACGTTGACCTCTTAATCACCACAATCCAAAATAGTTTATGACGAAAAGTCCAGTTACCGCCATTACGCAATAGCCCATGAACAGGGTTAGGGGCGAAAGACGGAGAGATAGTAATCCCTGGAAAAATGAGACATCATGATCAAATTAAAAATACAGTTACAGTACATGACTCTCATTTCGGAAAAAAATTTCAATTTCCAATATATTACTTGGAAATAGTGATTGTAATGTAATCACGAAAGTTCGCAGGTGAAGGCCAATATCGCATCTGGCTTGTGCTTGGTCGTAGAAAACGCTTAGACCTCAATAAATATTTTTTTCACATTTATGTAGTTTCTGGATGGGTCAGTTCCAATGTTCAATTCATTCAGTTACCGCCCAGCAGTGGGAGTCTGAATGTAATCGAGAACTTTTCTGTGATGGAAACGGGGTGAAGTCAGTGAAAAAGGGTGCACCATGTACTAGAGGAAAATGATAAATGCTGTTTGAGAGTCAACTTGGTGGACTCGCGGGTTCAAAAATAAAGAAGGGCAAATAGAACATTCACAAGATGAAAGTACAATACCTGTATCATGCCTATGTACCACTTTTATAAATTAATTCTAGTGATGTCTTTTTACTGAGGCTTTGTCAGTTTACAATTGATGCACCAGTAAACGTCGTCAAAATGGAAAAACTCGTGCATTTAATAGCATTCGTCTAATGGAAGCAAAAACTCTAGAGGATATTAGTACCGATGTGTTAGGTCTGATGTGGGGCAATGTCTGATTCATTTCCGTGAATAAGGCTCGAAACACTACGCGTTGGGAACAACAAATGTAATTAATGCAGGTCAGAGTGTTGCACGAGTTTGATCAATATCTGTATAAGAAAACCATCAAAGACTAGTATTTTTACTTCCTTTTCATTTATTTAGAGTACAAATAAAAAATCAACTTTCACGAAGCGGGCTGCGGTCATACAAAGGTTGTCTGGAATAATACAGAAATGGATAGGTGGATTGGAGGCGGTGAAGCGGTTCGAACCCGGGAATTCCGGGTCACTATTTTGATGACCTTAGCCCCTTGACCAGCACCGCCCATGCTACGATCATCGATCGACTATGCATATAACACTGTAATCGCTGATGGCATCAGCATTATTATCTTATTTCCCACTTGATCTTCCTGGAATTACTGAAACAAAAATTGGGGAAATGTTAAAAATCAACATAAGAATGAAAAAGCGGAGAATAAGCGCTGCGAACAGTACCGAGATAACTCACTCGAACAGGTTGGCCCTTCGTAAAAGTTTTTTGCAACCTGGACCTCGGCCTATTTTTCTACATCATGATGCACGGTTACAGTAAGAGTAGTCAAGTTAGATCAAAGTAAGTTTTATGCACCCTGGGAGTATTTTCAGCAATTTTCAAGAGAATACGGTGGAAACAGAGGGAAAGCGGCATTACATTGCGAGCAAGAATAGGATAGAAATAGTTAAAAAGAAACTAATTTATGAGATGTTCATCCAGACCTGTAATAATAATAATAATTGTTGGCTACAACGATCCACATAGAGTGACGCGCAAAAAAACCCGGAAGACGGTGTCTTTCAACAAATGGGTTTCTTCTACAAATGCGGTACTGAAATACAGTTTACAATAGTGAAAAATATGCAAACCTCAAACTGTGGCACTAGCCGGTTAAAAACACCAGAATCTGTGAAGCCAGTAATCGGACAAGCAAGAACTGCGAGCAAGCAGGCGCGGTATCATGAGGTATTCGACCTTTCCAATTTCCCTTAACCATGTGTTCCACATCCTTTCGGAAGACTGTCCTATAGGTTCATCCCAGCTGGATTTTTGGTGGCATAGGGATTGTAATAGTCGTTTTGGTAGTAATAACACTGGTGCCAAAAATCCGAGAGGATCAAACAAGGAGGCTGAGCAGGACAAGATGCCCCTTTTTGTGAGTGGTCGTTGAGGAAGGGATACTTTAAATACGAAGCAATCGGACTTCACACACCAGAAAAGTCCCAATGTCCGCTGAGCATGTGGCTCCATCATGTTGAGACTGATCAATTCGGATGCCTTTTCGTTCTCCGGTACACCTGACAATGCGGTTTTGTCGTTACTAATCCATTTGTGCAGTCGGAAGCCACCTAGATTCAATAGAGAACGAGGCTGTTCCATGAGTCGTTGGGCTGCCTCTAGACTGTTCACCGACACCAAGCAGTCACCGACGTAGAAATTTTTCTCAACTGCTGAAATGGTAGCTTCATCGAATTGCGATCGGTGATCGGTTGCTGTTTGCCTGAGAGCAAAAGTCGCACAAAACGGAGATGACTTCGCTCCGAAAGGATGTACATTTATCTGATAAACTACTGGTTCTTCAGTTAAGTCACCATCTGGATACCACAAAAAACTAAGGGCTGAGCTGTCGTTAGCCGTCAACCGGACCTGCAGAAACATTTCTTCGATATCCGCCGTCAGCGCTATACTTCCTCTTCTGAACCGCAATAGGACGCCGGTTAGCTCGTTCACCAAATCTGGACCGGTGTGTAGATAATCGTTCAGGCAATAACCTTTGAAGCTGGCAGCGCAATCAAACACAATCCTCACTGTTCCAGGTTTGCGAGGATTGGTTACAGGATGATGTAGTACGAATCGTCGTGTAGGTGAAGAAGACCTATCTACGCGAGTCACGAAGCCCTTTTTCTCGTGTCGTTCGATTATGCTTGCATATTGACGCAGTAAGTTATCATCCTTTTCTAGATGCTTGCGCAGGTATCGAAGACGTCCCTCGACCATCGCGCGGTTGTTAGGCATCTCTGCCCAAGGTCTTTTCCAAGGCATCGGTACCACGTAATGACCA
>UZAN01055041.1:0-12281 GCA_900618425.1 Echinostoma caproni | reverse complement strand
TCAGTCAGCTGCAGTCAGTCAGTCAGTCAGTCAGTCATTCAGTCAGTCCGTCAGTCCGTCAATCAGTCAGTCAGTCCGTTAGTCAGTGAATCAGTCAATGAGACAGTCAGTCAGTAAGTATGCAAGCAGGCATAGAAACAGACAGCCATTTCGTCAATGGGTTAGGCAGTTTTAAACACAAAAGTCGGCTGGGACCGAAATGCTTTTTCTTCTTGCCCTGTCGACAACCATGGGGAAGTAAGCAATAAATGTATTCAAATGATTATAAGTCGGAAATACCTGCTAAAGGGCCTCTTCACGCCGTACTTTTCACGTATGTCTGGGAGAGGTCACTAGACAATGGGAATGCATTGCCCATGAAATTTCGCAATGCACATACTAGATATCATATAGAAACTCTGAAACAACTTATTATTTGTGATCCGACGGATCTTTTTATAGTCTACTGATGACAGGATGTAATTTTATAAAATATAGTATGCGATTTATTAAAGCCTAATTGAATGTGACTCGGGTTAGCAATAATGGATCCAGTGGTTACCCCCGATATAACATAACAGTTTGATAGATGACAAAACATTGACAATAACATAGCGGTATTTCCGGCTCAATTACAATCACGACTAGAATATTGGCAACACATCCACCTATAAGATCACTGTCATGGGAGTTTTTCAGTCAAACATAATGTAGGTGTAATCCAATGGAAAAAATGTATTGCGCTGGGTTTTCTGTTCGTTCACATTGAACAATATCCAAATTTTTGATAATTGGCTTATCGGAAGGTCGGGGGGAGGGGGCTATAAATGTACTCAAATTTAATTCCCCTTAGTGACATTATCTTTCTGATTAAATATTTACATTTCTAAAGAGTGTCATGGCATATTAAATGGTGGTACTAATAACGATGGTCTTGGTAGTGGCGGTTGAGCAGCAAAGTGGTGCGGTTTTGTTTTTATGTGAATGTTATTTTTGGTATGCGCACAATCAAATAATTTGCGGTTTCAAACGTGGCTCTGTGGAACGAAACATAATGCACTCTGTAGTGTAGCTGCCTGATCACTGTTTCAGGCCTCATCATAAAGATGCAACTATGGTTTGTTTCAGATTACATGCTTGGTTCCGTGTAACACGATGTACAACCCCCGTCCCGCTCCCCGCTACTCACGTCATTGTCACAATCAATGACTTCCCCGATTGGCACTCGCCTTGTGCATATTATATTAGCGGTGCTAATAACAGTAGTTCTGACAGCAGGAACTGTTGAGTTATGTCACCGAACCCTTTTTAAATGTGCGATTCGGTTAGGACATGTAGCGCGGTTAACTTATCGCAGAGACTGTCAGTGGGATATCAAGTGATGTATAAATCGAAATGTCCTCGAGCTGTACCGAATAGGAGTAAAAGTCATCACTGTAAATCATCAGGACTGTATAGAGTGTGTTGATGGTAACAAGTTTTGAATGCAAAGTGTTATGCATTAAAGTGGTCATTGATGCGACCTCATCAAATGAAGTCCAATGACTATTGTAACAAATGTTTTTTTCCAACTGAGTNTCTGGTTTCCCTAATTAAAGGGAAAGGGAAGTAGCGTATTTCGAAATGAATTTATGGATGGCCCCGGAAATTATTGTTTTCTGTTCACGTTATTTAGTGAATAACAATAAAATGCTATGTACGAGAAATCTATGAGCGGAGCACAATTCTACCGGTATCCCTGTTTTCAAAAACAAAAAACAGTTTACACCAATCGATACTCTGTTAGGTTGTAATTTAGTAAATAAATACTGTGTCGTAGTTCGAATTACAGGTTTAGCAGATGAAATACAGATCAATAAAGTTGGACCTAGCAATAGTGATGAGGTCGATAGCGAGACCGATAAGTCACGTGCCGTCCAATGCGAGAAAGCTATGGCACGATTTGAGCTTTCATCAACAAATTGCTAAATGGGATACACCACGGACGACGCGTAACTTTGATTCTGGCGGTTGGTGCTCAATCAGCGTATTGGAGGTCGAGTTCAGGTTGATCAGATGCTTCCATGTGGGTGCTCAAATCTGCCGAACATGTGTGTCCCCAATCCGGTGATCTGTCAGTAAATCCATGGGCATGCAATCGGAGGAGAGTTTCAGTGAGTCTTGTCGCCCGGTCTAGTCAATGAGAAATGTCCTTCTCTGATTGTATATGTGACTGATCCATCATCTCTATGGGAATCCAGCTCAGCAATCCATTGTTAAAATTACGTGCATAAACAAGATACCTTGTCTTTATATTTATCAACCTGACATTCGGATATTTTGCAGTGTGTGTGATTATGCAACAATAGCTTGTGCTCTCGGAATCATGGCGTTGAGACCTGGTCGTATTCATCAACCGAGAAACAGTTCGACCGGGGACTTTTGTTCTCGGGTAGTTGGATTGAGCGAGTAGAGAGGTAAGTGAAGAGAAATGTATCAACGAACTCTTGTAGTTTATCCCCCCCCCGGTGGCTTGGTAAGACAACGTTTAAAAATGTCAACGAATCGGTCTATATGACCGTTCGGTTGCGGGTGATACACTAGAATACGAACATGGTGGATGCTATTTCTCGAAGGGAACACAGCAAATTTTAAGAAATGAACTGCGGGTCATTATCTTAAATCAGTAATTTCGGCATTCCGAACAGGACAAATAATCTTCTGAGGTTTATAATGCCGGGAAGATGGAGTTATAACACGCAACAGAATAATCCTTGGGTCACACAAAATATGTATCAGAAATTATCACGTAATGCATACGTTCAACGGGGCCAGTAAAATCTAAATGAATGCATGACCAGTGACCCACGGCAGGTTGCCATGATTGAGGTTCGGTCTTTCGTGACAGTTTAGCTGTCATTAAACAAATAGGAGAAGTTTTAATCACGTGTTCAATTTGCTGATCCGTAACTGGCAAGTATGCATAACTTCGACCGATTGCCTTTGTTTTACAGCATACATCAGTACCATTCAAAAACACGTTAGGATAGTCAATCTTTAAACTTGAAGGGACAAAAATCATGTTTGCACAATTTACTAACGCACCATCGACCAGCTGGTTTGACTACGAGGTGGACTCAGTCAGAACAATCACAAATTTCAATGAAGGAAAATTGTCACCAATTCAATTTATCTATTCAATCATTGCCAAGCAAATTCAAATGATCAAGTTTAGTTATGTAGCAAGCAATGCGACAATGACGAGCACGAAATGAAAATTCACGGTTGAACTGACCTAGATATCGATTTTTTGTTTCCCAGATGCCGCCTGGGTAATATGAGTTGTTTGCTGAAAACCCGATGCGCCCATTAAATTCCAGGTGGGTCAGGAGAAGATGGCCAAATTAGAGGCAGCATCCACTTGCAATTTGACTGTTCCTTTGTTGATACGAATCGAAGCATTCTTCCAATGACATTTGAAATCACGATGAAATCACAATATATACATATATAATTCAACGATTTCTTAATGATTTCAATTCTCGTCTATTTTTTTCCAAAGTTTGCAAGCGCTTGGTTCAAATACATCATTATTAGTTTTGTTTTGTGTTTTACGTTGATACGCTTCAATTTATGAGGCACAACAGCTGCTGATTACTTGCAAATAATGATTAAAATAAGCTGTAGGTGATAACGGTAATCAACTGGTTCAAAAAATATACTTTTAGCATCTGGAGTTCCCTATCTGGTATGCGGTAAACAAACCTTTGCGTTACTTAATCCATTCAAGCCTGATCGAACTCAAACGCGTTGGTAAACTCGCAGATGCTAGTCTGAGTCAGTCTATCTCGACCGAATTAATCCTTCACGTTCCAATACCGGAGAAAATAATAGGCCGCTAATTACAATCAGAATAGTAGTTATGACGTAACACCCTGCCTGAATTCGGAAGTGTGGGTGGGTGGTTGGGTTCCCCTTAGAGCGGCTTCTTCCCTCAAACTCTTCTTTAGCATTACGTATGACTTATATAGATTACACTACATTATGGTTTGAAAGTGATATTGAGTGAACCTCATGTCAACTACGACAAAACGAGTATAAGAGCCAAATGTCAGTGGTTTTGCGAGTAGTATCTAGCTGAAATGTGTGATTATGGACTGGTTTAGTTTTTACTCCGTATCTTCAGCAACTCATACAACTGGGAAATAACAAATATGTATAACCTCACACAATGTATTTTGTGCATTACACCCAGTTAAATTGTTAAATTGATATCAATGATGTCTTTGTTTTGCTTGGTTAGCACAGCTCTTTGTAATTGTCTACGCATATTCATTATCTCACCCGAGGGAACCGCTTTTCCATGTCGTCTAGTTGCTTTCAGTATGCACTAAAATCAGCTGCTACTCGTTACTGACCCCTGATTACATATGCTACCATGGCAATAATTTTTGATTCAAACGATATCTCATCAGTTTCGTATAGGCAATCAGACACCATTCGCCTGTGTAATAGTACTTGTGTGGACGTTGACATTTTTCCCATTGGCAATGGAAAATAGGTCACTCTAATCATGTGATTTCTCAGTGAGAAACAGAATCGCGTCGCGGAAAGCTGCGCGTGCGACTTTACCCTGGTGGGCACATGCATGCACACACGCATAGAGAGGAGTTAAATTTTCCAGAATACGCAACACTTGTAACCAATGCGGTTGCGGCCTTGTCACCAAGTTTATCAGATGTCCACTCACCCGATTGGTCACGTGAGTTACCACGTGCATCGGTGACCCCTGTGTGTGTGTGTGTGTGTGTGTGTGAACAAGGACTGTCGCATAGGATAAGCGTGAATGTTGGACACTGGTCCTTGAAAAATAGGTTTCTCGCACACTAGTTCTTCAATTCATACTCACAGTATTCGGCATATGATGTATGTATATATGTAAAACCGTGATCCAATTGTGCACACAATAAACTATAGTCTGAATTGAGATCATTCACGGGTTGGAGACAACGTCACCACACGTTCTCGATCCTAAACGCGAATGTAATCTTGCCTTCAACCGGTTCAAAATTGTGTCATCATCGTCACCTGGCACTTGTCACATCAATTCCACCAACAAGGTAGCGTTGCCAATAATGATTTTGATCATGAATTTAAAAGATTTTAACTGCACTTCTGTTTTACTAAAGATTCTTGAAAAGTTTGTACTTGATAATGCTATTCTTTACACTAAACAACTAGATTACAGCCACTTCACTTGTCGCAAACTTTCTACCTTGGGCACTACGTAAGCTCAGTTTTTCATTCCGTAAACAGTTACAGTATTTCGTGTGTGTTTCCTCGACTACAGTAATGCATTTAATCGTGTCAACAGGGACAGGCTTTTGTCTATACTCTATGGTGCTGGATTGTCCATTATTGCCTCGACTCTACTCCACGGGTATTTCACTGGTGGAACACACCTCACAAAATTTCCTGGAAAAACTTCTGACTCCCTACCGGCCAATTCAGAGCTGCTCTATGGCGCAATAGTTTCCGTTTTTATTCTCTCCTTCTATACCTTTTCCCATCAAGCTTTGATCAAAACCAGCAATGATTTCGGCCCGACTCATAATTCTTTAGCTAAAACCCGAAGTGATCTTCCAGCCTGTGAAACGGAACTCGGAAACCGTCAAAGCAAAACGAGTGAAACATGCCGATCGGTTACAGCGATCGGGTAACGAAACACTGAAGCTGTGTATTGTTGAGACGAACTACACCATATGGCATTGTCGTACCTATATACCCTCCAAACTCGGCTGTAAACCCATTCGAAGTCTTCGATTCAGCAAAGTGTCCACCTTGAACATAATGGCATGTTCATCTGTAGCCAGTTTCTTTAAATATGAATATCATACAAGGAATACTTGGTATGTTTTCAATGGGTCCTACCAAGCTGCTCCACATAAACCGCTACTAAACAACCGGGTGTTCTAGTTATTTTTACCTTTGAGAATGCGCCCGTTCATCGAAGAGATTTGGATGCGCAGTTACATGTCAATCATCAAATTCGATTTCTTCCACCATACAGTCCTTTTTGTAACCTCCTGATAGAGGTCTTCAGTAAATTGAAACAGGTGTGCCTTTTTTTGATTCTTTGATTTGCACATTACCATTGTTTGCTGAAAGCACTGAAGCCAAACTGGATGTGCCGAGTCGTTTGACGATACGGTAACATCGCTTACAACAATATGTGGTGCAGCATTCGAAATCATTACGACGATCAGGTGTGCAGCCTACGATCGCCTTTTTTTTCATCCAGCTTTGCTACATCAAACATTTGTAGAAAATAAAATGTTTTAGCATTTATTGACCGCAAAATATATTCCGATACTTTTTGAGCTGACTCCTCTCCTATAGTGGCGTGACAAAAGTTTGTGCGTCGAGGCTAAAGGACTGCGGGTTTGGTTAAAGTATTTCGATTTTGACTAAAACTTGATGGGAAAAGATGGATATTCGAGACCAACTCTTTGATCCAGATGATCTTCTTATCACGTTTGTTGATCATTTCCTCATGGGTTCCGAATTCCAAGGTGATTTTGTTTTCCCAGAGATTCAACGCAATTTCTCTCTCTTCGCATTTCAAATTATCTATTAACGCCTTCAATACCGTCTTCTCAATGGTCAAAGTAGGAGAGCTAGATTCTTTTGAGAGGAACTGCTCTATACTCAACGTCGGCAATCAGTCTGTTTCCTTAGTACGTTTTCTAAAATATATATATATATATCTGCCAAGATTTCTCACCTAGACTTCACATTTCAACCCTACTTTTGAAAAGATCCTACGACATTTAGATGGTGGATGTTTGGATTAGTCCATTCCGTTTCTCACAAACACCAGGCACTGTTGCTAATAGTGATGATACTGACGAGTCCCAAACAGGACGAAACAGCTGTCCAGTGCTCTTTGTTGGTTATCACAAACATTTTCACTCTACGATATTGTTCCTTGACTTCCCGGCTGCGATCTTTAAAAGTCTCACGGTATTCACTCATCCATGTTTTGAAACCTTGTGTTGTCATTCATCTTCTTTACTGTTCCCCGGTTTCATTTTCCGGTCTTAGAGTTAAAGACTACACAATTCTATTTTGGTCTGTTAAATTTATTTCCCGTACAAATTGTATTCCCCTTTTACACTTGCACAAGTTTACGGTCGACTAACATTTTGCCTCTTTTTAAAACCTTTGCAACAGTATTCTATCAGACATTCATTGCACACAGAACTTGAGCAATGTGCATCACCTCTTCTGTAAGCAGGTGTCGTTATAAACTCGTGTGAACTCGTACCACTGCCTACCGTTTGTCCGTTATCTCACATCTTTCGAGATGTTTGGCAACGAAAGCATCCGTCAGAGACAAGTTTTTTTTATAAAAATCTAGGTAAACGGCGTCCGATTTCCCAGTGTTACACCATTATTCACGTTAATATACGACGCTATATTTTAATTTTTCTCTGTAATTGTATGCGATGATAAATGACTCTGGTGTGTAAGGAAGTGAAAACCCATCCATTCCATTAATGAATCAATTTATAACTTGATTTGACTTGAAAAGTGAAAGGAATGTTCTTGAGGGTTATTGGATGAAAGACGTGAACCGTCTGAGATGGTTCACTACTCTCTCGTGTAACAAGCTTAAGATGTTGAAACCAGGATTAACGTCCAACATTTGAATTTTCGCCTTTCGTGGTAATCACATGGACAATTACATCGAAGGATTTGTGACAAATCTGAAACTATCAAAGGTACAACAAGATGGCCCGGCTAGAGGACAGCAACCGGAAAGAATTGGTGGAGTAATCGGACCAGATAGGCCAAATACTACCATGGTCCGATTGATGCCGCTCACTGAATCTGTTGCTGCCGAGGTTTCTTCTCCGCTGGGTGAGGGTTGTACGAATGCAACTGTTTTCAACTACAAGTGAATAACGCAAACAGCTGTTGCTAGACAATTTGCAGTGCATATAATATTTCCACAGCCGAATCACGTCATGACCCAAACGAGTCGTACCATACGCAGTTCCGGGCATAAAAATCTCACATGATTTAACCATATGCCATTGTTATGTGTAGTTACACTATAGTGTTGAAGCGTGATGTACACCAACGTTTTATCAGGTATCTCCCTGAAAGATTCCACAGCTGGTACACGAACGACGACGCTGGGAAGGGAGAGCGTTCAGTGCGGTGCACGTTCTGATGGCAAAAGGTTGATACTAGCATTCTCACCGTCATTTTGGACTGACTCCCGTCTGAGCAGGAAGTTAGGTGATAGTGCTATCGGCGGACGGATTAGTTAGCTTCGGTGGCACAGTATTTGGTACTCCAAAACCAAGACCTCTCGAATTCGGCGGTGTATGGCATTGCAAACCCTTGACCATTACGGTGGCTATCCTTTGTCGACGATCAGTTTGTAGACATAGACTCCAGGCTTGGATGAGACTGCGTGTGGTCAAATGCAAACTGATAGCAGATGTCGGAACAGTATTGACTCAAACCGACTAAAGACACAATTAGGAAAACTGAAAGTTGATGGAACAGCTTACGCTTGCTTGATCAATAATTTATAAATTCGTCTCACTTAGATTACACTTCGCAGTCACCGAACTGGTGGCGAGGTATATATAAAAATTGAACCGTGGTGTTTGAACTATGCGTATAAAAACATAAGACTGAAGGTCATTCTCCGGTGACCATTGCTTCCTGAAGTGTTAGCGAGCCCTCAGGTCGTGTTACTTTATTCCAAATCTCGGCTTAATATACAAACACTATTGTTTTTGTTCCCAGAGCATGCTTGATTTAGAGGATAATCAATCACGAACTTGAGTAAAATCCCAGTGGTACGTACGCATTCGTCCATCTGTTCCCATTCATCGTCCAATCGCGTGATACAGTTGATCACGACAGACACTGACCAATAACCCTCCCCGTCGTTCTGTCCGTGAGCCACTGTGACCTAGTTTTAGACCATGTTTTAATCGACTGATGCATTCTCACGTTCATTCATTAAATTTCTTTAACCCGGTTCCGATCAACACACTGGTTTGTGTGTTCCGATTTCCTGAGCTGGGTTACGGGCCCTTAACCATATTTTGTGCAGTAGCGTTGGAATTCGGTCTTAACAATGGGGATCAATCGGAAATCCGTGGGCAGGGAAAGGACACCTCGGGGGCGGCGTTGGTAGATCTGGGCGAATCAATCAGAAACATCAACTGATATGGTTTGCTGTTGGTGATACGATAACTACTTTTCAACTTTAAATGTACTCCAAATGATTTGCCAAAATCCTCGTTTTTCATTTTTTATTGTAAATATTGGTTGAATCAGGAATTGACAAGAACCGCAGCTACGTCGGTTACTCACTGTTTGACTGAGTCTGTTTACACAATCGGTCAGCGTACGTGATGTTTTCAGTCGTCTCAATTCGGTCAAACGGAAGTTATACAAAAAAATCAAGTGCCAAATTTATTAACGACCCAGGTGATTGAAATCCATCTTCAAGATTCCTCCCCCAGTACGGGTCCAGAAACAGTTTGTAAGAACAGTGATCCGGCCACTGAAGTTAACTCATCATTTCATGTTCAACACTCCATCCTTAAACTCTCGCACTTCTGTCCCCTAATCTACCCAATAATAACCACACACACGCACACATATACCTTCCACACATATAAACAAACACCCCGCATGCCAATTATCACAATCAGCGTTATTTGAATTATCCAGTCGATGATGCAACGAGAATGAGCTTCTTTGCTAAGCTGCGCTCTCTCTCTCTCTCTCGTTATACGGCTTCGTTTGATAATTATTTGTGCACTTAATTGCCATTAGAGTATTTCGTGCTTCTAAAGGAGATAACGTATATTTTGCAAACTGGTGATCATTTCACGTGTATCACGCAATGCGCAAAGCACCAAATTAACAAATCTAGCGTTTATAACGTTCGTTTTAGTACAATTGTTGTTCAAAATGTCACGCGGTTAGGATAAACTCATCCACTATTCTTTGGAATGGAAATCTTGAAATTATTTTCCAAAAGGCTATACTTGGACAATCACGCGTGATTATTATTATTATTATTATTATTATTATTATTATTCATGTACCACTGGACAACGTGCAAGTAGCGAATATGTATCAGCCAGTTCAAAGTGACGCTAATCTCTCAAAACTTTGAAATATCCCAAGTTTTCTGCTCCCTGTCCCGGACAGTTAGATTCGACTCATGCCGGTTTCAGCTCATCAATCCGGCGTGCACATACATGAACCATCATTTCAAATGATAGGATTCTAATGTGAACGTTGCATACAAGTAAAGTGAATCAGCCCCGAGATAGCGCCACGAGAGTGGGTGGCGGCAATTCCGTATTATTTAATTGATCAATCGAAATTCAAATTACGACCCTTGGATTGACCTCGTATAACAAATTACATGCATTTCGGCTGATTTTTAAAACTAACTGATTAGAAACCACTCTTTTTGCAACAAGTGCATCTCTCAGAATTCCGTTTCGTCCTTGTGATTTTATCAATAAAGAAATACAAATTATGAAAAAATAGTGTATTACACATTGTGCAGTGGATGAAAAGTTACACAATCAGTTTTCGGAAAATAGAATGGGATGACTCAATCGATTCACTGGCCACCGGTATAATAAAAAGTACCCACGCAGGACCTGTCTGCCAGGGTCTTCTCGCCATCCCGTGTCCCTGTCGTCTCGCCACTCTACCACCATTCCCACGCCGTCGTTCGTTGCCCGCAAAGCCTCTGGTCGTCTCCAGCTGAGAGAATATGAGCCAAAAGGCACCCTGGCGTACATCTGTGTCCACTCCACTTCGCTGCTAGGGCCCGGACTACGTTCTCATTACATGATCAGACTAATCAAATTGTAAGCTGTCTGAATATACCAGCATTACTCATAGTAATCTGTACATTATGCAAATTCCTTAAATTCTTTCAATCAAACAGTGCTAACTGAGCTTCTTTCTAAATGTGGTTTGATATTTGAAGTCTCGAATGTTATAATCGACTATTTCTCTCGTAGAACTCAGTTTACTTCAGTTGGTGGCACAGCCGTCTTCTATTGGCATTGATGCTGGTGTTTTTCACAGTGCTATTTTGTCTCTTTACTTTTTTCTATTTATGTATAAAGAATCTCCCCATTCCCAATAACCTTATTGTTTGCAAGTATGCTGATCATGTTGTAATTAGTTGACTATCCCCTATTTCAGACAGTTCTCCGCTTCTCCATAACAGCCTTAATGAATTTTACGATTGGTCTATGCCCCAATCGCTTGTAATTGACAACAATAAGTGCATTGACGTTCCATTTAGTCATAAAACCTGCCCCCGTTAATCGTCATTGGTAAGTAATCGTCCTGACTTTAGAGTTAATAATCAGAATGCATCCCCAAATCTGTTTCTGTTAAGTACCTTGGATTCACCAACACCCATAACCTATCCTGATCTGCTCACTTGATCAGCATTTTTACAAAAGTTCGAAGACTGATTTTTAGGCATTTTAGGCTCAGGAAACTGGCACCGATTGCCGCATCCATCCTCATTGGCTATACTGCTCCTTGGTGTGAAAGAAAAGTATTTCAATTTGTTTTCACAGGTCCACTTCAACTTTTGTACCGCTAAAATGGAGTTGATAGAGTTGTTTCGGTTGAGTTTTTATTTCCAAGTATTTTAACGCTTGTGATACCTTGATTGAGAAGATAACACTTGCTCAAGAACACTGCACCGGGAAATGGTGTAAGCGCAATCGAATCCTCCAACTGCTTCCCGCGCTTACTTCCACATATAAAAGCAGTCTAATTTCATACCTTTCTTGGCTACTGGTTAATCGTTAGACAATTGCAACGCGCCTCAGGGAATGACTCTCGTATTAATTGTTTCGCTCAGTTACCACAGGATAGAATTTCTTGAATTATTTTTTGCTGATCGCAATTTGTTTCACTTGTGCCCTGGACAAGTTCGTAAATTGCTGAAAATTCCCTGTTTAAGTGCACGAAGCATTTCTCGGCCCTGACACAACTTTTAAAAAAGCATGTTCGTTTACGGTGAGTCTTCAACAGACTAATAATACATCACAATTTATGTTAAACTGTTTAGTCGGGCAGATCTATTAATAATATATATTATAGATCAATACTCCAGCTCTATGTCTTATTGTCACCCATACTTTGGTCATCCGATATACGCATTGGTTCAGTTCATTAGGGTCGGACGAGGAGAAGGAGATACCTGTGCCGTGCGTGGTTTTGGCCGTGGCAGGCCG
>UZAN01055035.1:0-14892 GCA_900618425.1 Echinostoma caproni | reverse complement strand
CTTTTATCACAAATTATATCAATAACTAAGGTTCGTCCTCCTACAGTGTTAGGCGTCAGTTGGAACAGTCCGACTATTCCATGAAGTATTTCTTAATTCACCAGCTATTGTTGCCCACCAGTTTTCACAGTTCGGTAAGCACAACTATATCGGAGCTTGGGCTCAACCGAATGTTTGGTGAGGTTTCGCATAAAGCGACTTTCTATCGTCCATCGTGGCGACGGCTGCTCACCTTGCACGAACCTCTGAGTCTCACTGCGCACAACCTACTGTCGACTGGAATCCATTCCAGGAGGGCGGCCTCAGCTCTCTCACTGAGAGCTACGCCGACGCCAGCAAGACCGGAAACCGCGGCCTCAGGGTCCCCAGAGAGGCGTAAGTGAAACTTCACATATTGGTTAGATGGGGACGTCAATCGGATAATGGAGCTAGAGTCTTGAATGCGAGTTTCTTGGATGCAACACACATCAATGGCTAGGTTTTCGAACCTACGAGCTAAACACGCCTGTTGTCCTATGCGCATCAGAGTACGCACATTAAACGTGGCTAGTTTGAAAGGACGTCGAGGGCGGAGAAGGGCTTCAGCTGGTGGAGGATTCGGTGAGACTTGGACAGCAGCCGAGGTAGGACAAGAGCGAACTGCGGCAGAATTTCCGCCCGAGGCACTACTGCTAGTACGATCGTCTGAAGTACCCGAGAGAGATGGAATGGAGTTGGTAGGGTAGAGATGAGGTGAGGTAGGGGGAGGCTGGGAGGACAAAAGGGTGTGTACGGTGCAGAAAGTCTTTCGATTGTTGAAGGTTTAGACTGCGAAATCATGAGAGCGTTCATAGTTGTCTGCTTTGTAGGCTATTGTACTACTCGTTCGCCCAGTCCAGAGTCGGCCTTGTTCGAGGATGCACTCTAACCTTTGCGCACTCAAGCGCGGACTGCAAGGCAGCAGTCATGTTCCAGATGAGCCGATGGCCAGTCTTCGGTTCATTTGCCTCTTCTGGAAAACCTTGTCGGGCGAAGGAACTCGACAAGGGGCTATGACCATATTTATTGGCGGGCCACACTACGTCAGCGTTGTTCACAAATATCTGTGGTGTTTTCTGTGGAGAACCCTTGCCAGGAGTTGAACCCACCACAACCTCTAGCGCTGCCGCTGATCATCCGCGGCCGCTTATTCGGAGGGCCGAGGCCCACCTTATTCACGGTTAGCCGCGAGATACCGGTCGTTCCCGTATCCGCGACCTGGGGACTCGCTCGGTAGCATACAGCTCGGCTCTCCTGAGCTATGGTTAGACAGGTGCTGTCATATGGTCCAGCGAATTTGCTCTTACGAACGGAGCTGGATCATCGCCATCGACACTTCTTCAAACTAATCTAGTGGAACAGCAACACGACATTAGGTAACTGTGGTCTTGCATTAATGCAGGTGCTTGACTGCCGTAGACTATGATTACTGTCTTCGGATAAAGTTCCTTGGCGTCTGAGATAGGTGGGATGGAGTTAAGCTAAGACCTAACAGGAGGGTGTGAAGTTCCTCACTAAGGTGCTTGGTTATATGAGTCACCTAACCGATAGAAACTGGGTGATATAACAGAATGTCGGAACAGTGCCGCTCGTGGATCTGCTCACTTTCTACGCAAATCTAATTTACTTGCACTTCCCGTCTCAGCCTCCGCGGTTTCTAAATCCCAACTCATTTCTTTCACATTAGTGGACTAAACGGTTGTCTGAAACACAAACCAAAAGCTAGACACGAAATCATTAAGTGGAAACGGGAAAACCTTTGCTCTACAACTGGTTTCAAACGATTAGGCTTCTTCCTATGATCATCTTGTCTTTCCAATGCGACTGAGCTGTCGTTTTACTTACGATTAATATAATAAACAAGGTGACCCCCGCTGTAGCTTTCATGCACTTTCGTGCACCCGTTTTGGTTGCTGTCTTTCAGCTACTCATTTATGTGAACAGTAGGCGAGAAAAAGGAAGGTTGAAAGTATAATCGAGGAGAAAATTGAGAATTTCAATGAACTAAGGTTGCAAAGAAATTGAGATGTGCGAATATCATTGTTTACGACACAGCCACAGTCACTCAGTGTTTCTAATCACCGGTTACGATCATTCCGAGGTCCCCATCCAGGTAGCCTAACAGGACCTATATGACCCAGTTTCCTGGTTAGGGGTTTTCATCCCATCGTGCCAAGTCTTAGCTTGAGCACTTGGATTTATTGCGCCCACTACCTGCGTCGGCGAACATCGTTTGCCTTGGCAACCTATCTAATGACACGCTTAACACATGCCCGAACCAGCGTAATCTATGGTGGTCGGCCATTTGCTCCAGTGGGCGACGGCGGTTGCCTAAAACTCTGCGCCTAACCTCAGCATTGCTCATCCGGCTGTAGCTTTCGCTGCACTGCTAAGCTTGGTCGCGTTATCTGAGCCTCAGTGTGCTGCTTATTTGTTCTAAATCAGTTACGGTTCAATTTCTTATGCAAAACATTTGTTTTTGAATACTATGTTTGATTGCTTTATTCCTGTTCTCATTTGTCACTGATGTGCATTGCCGCTCGTTTTATTCACTATTAGTTGCCATACTAATTTTTTTTTCACCTAACCTACCCACATTCACAGGAAATATTGGATAAATTCGAAAGTTCAGTGAATCAGACACAAAAGGAGAAATTCGAGGGCGACTTGAAGAAAGAGATAAAAAAGTTGCAAAGATTACGCGATCAAATCAAAACATGGCTCACTGCAAACGAAGTAAAAGACAAAAGGCCCTTATTAGATGCACGAAAAGATATCGAATACGATATGGAACGGTTCAAAATTATCGAAAAGGAAACAAAAACCAAGGCATATTCCAAAGAAGGCCTCTTGTCCACTGATGCTAAAAAGGATCCTCTTCAAAAAGAAAAAGAAGAAATAGACGAATGGTTGAAACAGTGCATATCTTCACTTAAAACACAAACAGAAAAATACGAATTTGAGATTGAAAGTTTAACCAACAGCAACAAGAAAAAACGTAACGACAAGGAAACTGCGTTGGCTATCGAGGAGAAACGGCAGCGACTAGATTTGTGCCTTTTTCATGTTGAAAAATTAGAGACTATTATGCGGCTTCTAGATAACGAAAAATTGGAATGTGCTAAGGTGCGCGCTATCCAAGAGCCAATTGAGTATGTCATCGACTGTGGGGATGATGCTTCCATTCTGGATTACAAAGATGTATATGATGATCTCCGGCTAGACGAGATCGGGGATTCCTCAGGCATTACTCCGGGTGCCGTCACCAGCCCACTGGAACATGATTTAAACGGCGTTGCCAATTCCACGACATTGGCCAATTTCCGAATTGGAAAGGACGACGCGGGTTCGTCCACATCCACACACACCAGTGCATCCAATCACACCGATTCATCCGTAGCCCATCCGAGCTCATCCTCATCATCAAATGCGTCCTCTTCAAGAGAGCGAGCAAAGAGCGATGAGAAAGTCACACCATTAGCTTCTGTTTCTGCCTCCTCAACGAGCACTCCCCTCAAGCCGTCTTCAGGCACTGGTAGTAGCTCGTCTGGAAAACACAAGGGGTCCAACATAGCTAATCAAACGGCACCTCCGGCTTTGATGTCTCAAGTTGTTGCGGGTACACCAAATAAGGCCAATCGCAGTTTTGTCGGTCAAGCGGTTAATGGCACTCCCAACTCCCCGAGCGAAACTGTTTCGGGTAAATCACGCGGACAAACAGAAGTCGCATCAACTACGGAATCATCCAGTCGCTCCCACAAAACCGATTCCACCAGCAAGCATAACGAACGTCACGGGCCTGCCCCTTCTCAAACCTCATCCGAATCACAGTGCCAACATCCTGCACGGGTTGGTTCTGAACAGGGCACCGATTCCAACTCCTCACCTACCGCGACTCCTAACTCCAATACCTTAGTCTCCCCTGTGATTGCGCCAACAAATACTGTCTGTTTAACAACGACCTCTAGTAATCTGGCAATGTGTAATAAAATGGGGTTTGCTGCTGCTATGTCCTCTCAGGCCCTTTCGCCATTAACTAACGTGAGCTCCATCAGTTCAGCGTCAGCAATGGTCACCTCATCGATCTCAACCACCGGTAGTCAACCCAAATTGGCACCTGGCCCCAATCTCAATGCACCGACCTCTTTATCTGCGAATCACATCCCTCTCAACCTGCTACAAGCTAATACACTAGCTGCGGGTCAAGATCAGCACTTCCCTGGACTACTGTCCAATACAGTACCTACATCCTTGCAACTAGATAGCAAATTATCCACAACAGGTTTGGAAACCCCTCTCACTTCTTCTCTCGCCAGCAAACTCCAGTCAGTGGCAGCGGCGGNGCGGCGGCTGCCGCCGCCAGTCAGGGATTACCGCTATCTTCCCCGGTCATTCCCTCGGTTACAGCTCAAGGTCAGACAGTCCACGTAACAATGGACAAGCAGCTTCCCACCCTTCCCGGTCAGTTGCACTCACAAGTATCCCATCGCCCACATTCCTATACCCAAATGCATCCACGAGATGTGGCTGCTCCTTTCCGTAACCGAAATTTGGACACAACGAAGGGGCCCGTGCCTCCAGAGGTGGGTTTTTACAAATCTTTTTTGTAATGATGGCCAATGCAGTAAACCTCGCACATTGTTTAATTGCATCAATGCTTATTACTGATTCGTCGTCCCTTCTTGGAGAATCCGTTTTGACAGAGATAATTTTCACATTGAATCGCCAGTTATTTGAGGGTTTAAATCCCGAACGAACCGGTGGATATACACCATTGATGTGCTCCAACAAGAGCCAGATTTGATTGTAATACCTTTCGAATGCCTAGTTGAATAAACGAACCAAGGATTATTCATGAATGTGAAGTTTGAAGGATAGTCAGCCATAAGCTGGAGCACAGTTTAGTGTCTGAATTAAGTATGCAATGATTATTTATCGCTGACTTTACAGCGTAGCTAGGTGTGCTAAGCAATGCATCTTTAATGCGTCTGTTTTGAAAACACACACGATGCACGCTTTTGTACAGAATCTGAGCTACGGAACCGCACCAGTGGCTCTGATCATTCTGAAATCAGGCACCTACTGAGTGTAATAACGCACATGGGTGGTCTACCTTATGCGGGATTGCATTTACACTCTGTTATTTGTAAATGCCTCAAGCAGATAGCTTCGTCAGAATTAATCGTGGCCTCAATTAAACATCGGTGCGTCTTTTTTAAGAATCCACTGTTCTGTTGACTAGGAGTTTTTCCTCGCGTCTGTGAATCATTTAAGGATTTAGCCTTTAAAAACGTTTTCACTACCTTCTCTGAGAACCACAGTTTCCGCACTACTATACAGCAAGCTTCTGACTGTGACTGGTATGGACATCCAGACAGTGTTCTACGAAAGCTTATAATTTCCACTTAGTACCCATTGAGCCGTGTAGGTCATTGATTAGAAACTATAAATAATATGACTTTAGATCCCAAATTGTTTGCGCGAATGGTGCGAAAGCTTACTGATGGATACCCTTTGCAAAACTTGAAAATATGAACGAACATAAAAAGCACCAGTCCACCGCTGTATACACCTATTCACACCCTCACGTTATTTCGCTTCTCTTAATTTCTTGTGTATAGCGTTGGTGCATCGCTTAGTTCAGATTAGTGACCAAATCGCGTATCCGACCCCTAGCATCCTCATTTTACAAATCTTGTTCGATATTAGGCTCACCAGTTAATTCTTATCTATTGTGTTCCGATAGTCCTTGACTCTCAGTTCTTGACACTCATTTGTTTCGACACGTGTTTCCCTTTCTCCACTTTTGATTAGTTGCTTTTACAAATGCAAGCACTCGAGATCGGTTATCGACGCCTCCCTCATCCATGTGACACGGAAAAAGCTCGTATGATTGTGTATAAAAATGCAGTCCCGTGCCCGGATTATTATCCTCAGGAACCACTACCCGGTACGGATACTGAGGAGTACTACATGAAGCTAGATGCGCAAACATTGTTCTTCATCTTCTATTACTTCGAGGGGACTAAAGCTCAATATTTCGCTGCCAAGGCACTCAAACGCATGTCCTGGCGATTTCATACCAAGTTTATGATGTGGTTCCAACGACACGAGGAACCGAAAGAGATCACAGACGAATTCGAGTCGGGTTCCTATATTTACTACGATTTCAAGACAATGAGTCAACAGAAGAAGGATCAGTTCGTGTTCCACTACAGTTTTTTGGAGGACAAGGACTTTTAGCTGGTGTTATCACGAATATCAGTGCGTGATCCACTGGCCAACCGTCCGCCCCCCCCCACACACATCCACCCACGTGATTCGGCAGGAGAGTGCAATCAATGGGTGCGATTACGTGCATTCCGGTTTACGCATACCATACACTCAAACATATGCTTATTTAACCCGGAAGCATAAAGCACCCCAGTGCGGTCACCTGCATTGTCCAGTCAGTCGTACGCTATCTCTGTGAATTGTGTAGAAATTGTTTAAAACTACTTTCTTCGTATAATGCATTTAAACTTATTCAATATTTTTCCAGTCAATAAACTTTTTTGAGATCGGTTACATCAAAATTATTCTTTCTTACAGAGACCTTTCCTCATTCAAGGGGTTATTTTGAAACAAAAGCAAAAGTAGTTAACGACGAGTGCGGTCAGCATTTTTCTTAAAAGTCCCATATTTTCACATCACTTAATCAGGTATCGTTCCTTTTGGTCTCATTTTCATGGTGGTGCTTTTCTGCGTTTAAACTTTTCCTTTGACTGGCAATCCTTAAGATGACTTGTAATGTCCAGCTAACCTAAACAGTAACAGGAGACAGCTGTTGATTTCTCTAAGGGTTGCTANCACACCGATTTGCCTAATTCGATGTTCTTGATAACCGTCGGCATTCCGTCTAACCTCACGCTTCATTAATTGGTCAGATCGGTAGCCATATAGAATATTAAAATTGGTCAACAGAAATGCACTGTTAATGGTTGTTTGGACTAAAGCTAGACCTGTTGTCTGATCCTTCTGTCATCCGTCGTATTGATAGACCACCACGGTTTTAGTCATCCAAAATTCGTTCTCTTTACCTTAATCTCCATAATCGATCTCGGGATAGCTCAATGGTTAAACGCCATGTGCTTGCTTAATTTATTCATCACATGACTTACCTTGTTGTTCACTCCTCTGGCACCTATGCTATTTGGCGTTTACTTCTATATGGCTTCGTTTGATAAACGAGTTGATCGGTGAACGTCTGACTTGCGTTGGTTACATCCTACCAGTTAACTGGTCATTTTCTCTCTCTCTCGGTCTCTCGAACTTATATCAGTTAAGCTTTTTTAATAAACCCTAACACAAGCACTTCCCATTTAAAATTTGATGTCATACCTAGGCTTGTGTTAGACTTGAATGCTGAATGACCATAATATTTTCGGGTGATGGTTACCTTGAAGAAAAGCAAAAAGCAAAGTTATTTGTTCACAGTGCATGTGCACATCGAAAGCTGAGCTCGTTCATAGAACTGTTTTCAAGATTCGCGGCGGATTTGGTGGGGCGTCGAAAATACCACTTGGAGGTCTTCACAATTATTTGCGGGTTTTCTGTAATATGGAGACTATTGTCCGGCAGTAATGGGAGAACGTTCATCTAAGATGTATCTTGTTGATTCTGCGCTTTTATATTCTAAGGTTGTAAGAAAGACAAAACAAACTAAGTAACAGTGCTTTACAGTTCTGCGGATCATAAACAAAGAATTTTAAGGCCGCCGTTAGACACCAGAAGCATTCTTAACTGGGGCGAAACATGCAGGGCAATAGGTTGACAAAGCAAAAAACGAGCGGCTATCTGAAGGATAATGGTCGAGTTTATCGATCTTACAACAAACTCGTGTGTTTCTTTTGTTTTCTAGTTGATTGTTTGGTAGTTATTCCGAGCTTGCACATAACAGCGGCTAGAAACGATTAGGGGACAAACACCAACGTTGGAGAGCTTTATTTTTTTGTTATAACTTCGCGCAAAAAATCCTCGAACAATTTAGTGGAGCGTTGTTTTCCAGGTTTAGAGAAGTGGAGCCTTTGGTGAACGAGTCGGTGTGTGAAAACCGCTATCGATTAAAAATCGGTACCCAGTTAATCGGATTACTCTCCCCTTTGATGGGGTAAAACCTCTGAGGTGCTCAATCAAGCCGGTGACCACTGTCAAAACGAGGAAGATGTACTTGTGGTTCATACTCTTCTTTGTTGACCTAGAATCAGGGTTTTTAGCCAGCGGGAACTGCTCTAAGGGTGTTTGGTGCCCAATGGTAAACAAACGCACATGCACGAACTTTGAATGAAAAAGATAAACTAAGTGTCTAGCGAGGGAGCAGATGTGTCAGGTCTGTTGAAGAAGAGAGTTACATCTTGAAAGGGATAAGAATAAGGATCTGATGGCTTCAAAGCTTTGTTTTAATTAATCAGTGCTGCAGTTAAAACTGAGTTTTGGTAAGTATAATCTGAGTGCGCGTGAAACGATATAATATTCAGTGTAAAAATCTGTGGCGAGTTATTTTTAGGAACCCGACTAGTTTAACTCCGAGAATTGGAGTGGATAACCACTTGAGGTCACTATGTGGTATCACACCGAACATCAGCAGAGTTGCCTGCCATCTAAGATTTGTTCCGTGGGAATGGGCAATAGATTTTACCCTGAAACTTGAAATGGAGAAACCTGGTTTCAGTGATGAGAATCTCCCATTGAGTATGCTAAGCAGAAACTGCCAACCAGGGCAACTTTGGTAAACGCAGTTACCGATTTCAAATGAATAACTTAGTCCTTCTGGATGTAACTTAATTGGATTCGCGAATACTTCGGAGACATTCCTCTACGAAAAGGCTAACTAATCGGGCTCTTCATGTCAACTACCGCGTTCAATTCCGATGAGATTTACTGTGTTTTCGTTGATGTGACGTAAGTTGAATGTGTGGTGCAGTGTGAATATTTGATCGATGCAGCCTTGATGTGCTTGGAATCGGGATAACTATCACTCTTTAGGAGGTTAGTCAGTGGAGCAGCTCAGAGAATGACGGTTTGGTGGTGCCGAAAACAAAACTGTGTAATGATTTGTGT
This sequence comes from Echinostoma caproni, assembly GCA_900618425.1. Classification (NCBI taxonomy): domain Eukaryota; kingdom Metazoa; phylum Platyhelminthes; class Trematoda; order Plagiorchiida; family Echinostomatidae; genus Echinostoma; species Echinostoma caproni. The sequence continues at coordinate 5,775 of UZAN01055035.1, read as the reverse complement.
TATTCCTTCGTAAAATCAATTAAGACAACCAATTTGATGAAGATGAGCGATCGAAAGTATTTTAAGGACTGTAAGCGTTTACAAGGGATGAGGGACAGTTTCAATGAATTCAAACAGAGGTAGCGTGTTCATTCATTGAGAAAACTAAGTTTTCAAACGAAAGCGCAATCTCAATAGCGTTCCAGTATATCTCACACTCAAACAACAACACTCAAAAGGCTTCAGTGCGGGCCGTCCTATCCACCCACGGGACTGAAGAGAAATGCGAATTGAGAAGCATTAGNTTAGCAAGGTTGTTGTTAGTTCGTCATGTCTGATGTTCGACCGTGCGTGCGTATATGAGTTCACGGAAGAACAAATTGACGTACACTTTTTGTGTCAAAATGTCACTTCGAAATTAGATCTATGGTTGTGATGTATCAAAGACCAAAATAAATATGAGGAATAGATGAACTCTGGGCGTTGACTCGCCCGCTCCAGACTAAAATGAGCAGAGGTTTTTCGTGGTAAAACCACTGACGATTGGCTGCTCTGTTCACTCTAGTATTAATCGGGGTGGCGGAAGATATTACGAAATTGGTTTCCATTGTAATCGGGTATAGTTCCAATTATCTATACGCTTGTTGGTTGCGGAATTGTCCGAGCGTTACAGGAATGCTGTTATAAGTCGTCTTTAGTGGATAAGCACAATGGCGTTAGGGTTTATAGTAAGACCTTAATTTTTGAAGGCAAATAATCTATTCCATGAGTTTAATTCATTTCGGACAACAGCCGCCTGTCCCGTTTGGCTAGTAGTATGCGGGCGGCTGAAGTCGGTAACCAAGCGAAAAGTAAAGAAAGCGGCACTTTTCAAGTGATTCCCAGTGGCCTTTCGCAGACATCAATATTCAAATTTCATTCGTATAGTCTGGTATGAACTCAAGTAGATGAGATGTGTGCCAACAATGCCACAGTCAAATTGCTTTTGTTTCCCGTTGGTGTTTCGAGAGCGCATAACGTAATCAACATATGTGAAAAGAGACTCCTATCAGAAGCCATGGGAGAGGAAAACAGCGATTGAAAACCGGGTATACACAATCTTAGAACGATCGAGGAGTGAGAATAGAATACCAAGGTGGTATGCGTTTTTGTGTACCACATTGCATAGATATAGCACTGATACACGGGGATTCGACTAAGGTATTCAGGGGGTCATTTGTCCTAATTTCCCGATAGATGAAGATTCCAGTAAACTTAGGTAGGCTGGTTTTGTGCGCAGTTCTGTAGGGTGGGTGCGTACTGTGTGGTCTATCCTAGTTTCCAATACGAACACATTGAGTGTCACCTCGACTGGTAATTAGTTATTGACAATCTACTTTCAGCAAGTTATTCAACCCGAGGAAGAAAGACATCCAACGCTGTTTAGTAACTTGTTAAACTGTGGAGCCCATCTGGTCTTGATGACCGTTTTCGTTGGATTATCCAGCTGTTTCATATTTGAATTCTGTACAAATATAAAATTTCGTGAACCAGCATTCCATTGGTCCGTGTATTAATGTGCAAGTTTATGAAGATGGTGTATTTTTATTTTTGCATTGGTGGCGTTTGAGTAATCAGTTTTGGGAAAACAGATTTCTTTCGGTAATTTGCTAACTGGCTTATAACAGAGCATTTATCCGGGCTATTACCTGACATGGTATGTAAGGACTGCTAAACTATCATTGGCAAATACTCCTAAAATTATTTCCCCTATCACTCAACCAGAGTGTACATACCCGGCTGAGTTGCTTAAATTGGACCGTGTATAACGCGCCGCCACTAAAGAATGGTTGTCGGACTACACGAGGCTCACTACGGAGGGCATTTTTGGTCTACCGAGTTGTTTCTAGCTGCTTGTGACCACGTTGGGGTGGTGATTTCGTGTGACTAAGGAAGATTCTGCTCGGTGGTGACATGAGCCCGGAGTTTTCCTGTGCATACTGAGTAACGCATGCGCTGGCATTCACTTGAGCAGAAAGTCAAATCAGTCAGTTCTATCGAATATTGCCGAGAAGGGCATTACACCTTTGGGACTCACATCCAGCGGCAGTAGTGAAGGTGAGTAACACGTTCATGTTGTGTGTAGACGAGTACCTGCAGTGGATGTGGTGGGACAAATACATGTGATTTATTTTCCCTTCTACTTTTAGGTGATGGGATTTACGCGGGTTTCCTGCGTTCTGAACTCAATGTTTTGGCTTTTGGGGCAGTTTGAAAAGGTGTTTGGATTATATTACACAACGCCCAACTCCGATGTGATCATTTAACTTTACCACTGGAAGCGACTGCAGTGCTAGATAATAGGGTTTGGATGTGGGGATCGAACACGTCCATCAGAAAATACAGTTCACAAGCAAATATGGTTTCACTAAACCACTGTTCATCATCCCATTTGATCGTTTAATATTCCCATTGATGCATAAAAAAAGTGGAAAATCCAAGAAATTTCGTTTTGATATATTGCTTTGGACATTTGCACCTATAGCTCGATTATTCAACCAACTAATTCACGGTTTAAGCTGATGTTGAGCCAATATGCGTGTGTGCAAAATATGCGATCAACAACAAGCTAGTGGTCACAGTTAGAGCCACACCAAAGGAGTACGTAAGAAGATCCAGATAACTGCAGATTGTGAAGCCGGTATTGTGCAGGTAACGCAACCTGGTTCCAGCGTTGCTATTACCACTGCCATAGAAGTGACTGCCACATATTTTCACATGGCACCCTCTCCCCTCCCCCATTGACTAACATTCTGTTCACACTTTCCCACCTGTTGTGTTCATTCTTGAACGACACGTTTCATATCATATCCAGTTCACAAATCTTCCGCTCTTTCATATCCATTTATCATATCCCCGATGGCTGTCGTTAACGGCACATTTCACGCACAGAACACTAGATTAGACTACGTATCAGTCTACTGAATGCTCAAATTGCATATGTATATGCCCAAGGCGATATTTCGAAAGGATATGTCATCGTATTTTAAATTTTTTCCCCGTCCTATTTAAATCACCTATAGAGTTCATTCTGAACTGTCATAATTCCATAAGACCAGTGCTGGTTCGAGGAGAATTGTTCATTGTGAACCAAAGTTAGGGTATGGGTAATTTTGCGTACATATCACAAGCTGTCTCATTTTGAACATGCCATCACAAACCCCTGCGGCACACAGGATAATAAATGGAACAGGCCGTAGCTATCTTTTTGAACACAGCTATTCGCCCTAAGGGGTCTTGTTCATTTCTGACCGTCGAAAGAAACCGCCAACCGAATCCTTTTGCGTACTACTCACAAATGTGTGTGGCACCTCACAACACGGAGCCAGGAAGAGTGTGAGATTACCGATACTTATGAGAAAGAGAATGTCTGGGATTTGTATTCGTGCCCTTGGTAAAAAGGAGAAGTGGTAATTCTGGTCTCTATTAGATTATCTATCGGCAGTAAAATTGGCAAAGCCATTTACTGTTGCCATAAATGAAACCGGAATATCTGTTGACATAAGCGTTACTTCGACGCTAACCACATACGCGTACATAACGATGGTCATCGGTCGTTACCTGGAACAAGCTACCCTACCATCTACGAGCGGTGGATGTAACCGGTATGAAGTGAATTAGATAAAGAGAACATAATGTTTTGATATTGTCAGTGTGTGCGTGTAAGCTGTGGTTATGAAAAGTTGTACTTGTGACTGAATGTCAGTCATAACAAAAGTGTCCATGTTTCGGCATATTTTCACTCCGTAAACTGAAAGGCTAACTCTGTTGGAGGATAATCCCAAAGAAAACGACCCTGATACGCAGATTAACAAGAGAGCAAGACGAATATAATTTGTTGCTAGACAATGGTTTCTGGAGGAGTCGCGTAAAACGAGTGAATTTCATCCTAGGCTGTTGGAAACAGTTGCCAGACGCTCTCAAAAGTCCGGCCATATTCGTCCTTGGTCAAATTAGATTTGTAGTTTTGTCACTTTTCTATTTCAATTTCATCATGTCCCAGATTTTAGTGATTTTAGTTGTTTATTCCATCCTATTGCTCTCATCATGCACCGCTTTTAACCGCCCCAGTGCGACTTTTCATGACCTTACGGCCAGTCTACCAACCTGATAGATCTCACACATCCTCCGGGGGGGCGGTCTCAATACTGGTTATTCCTATATCTATCTGTCCGCCTCGGGTGCTCACTCATACAACTGGGTCAGTGACTGATTAATTTCGTTAACTGTTTGTGCACCCAAATGTTTCATACTTGTCTGAGACCAAATTGTTTGCCAGGAAAATCGCAGCACAACAAGCTTATAACAAAGAACTAACTTCATTATTTGAACTTATAATAACAGACCGTTAAACGGGAGCACTCTCTCTCGATCGACTAATGTTGCATGTAGTCAGAAATAGCGAGCGAATGCATGTAAATATAATGGATGTCAAAATGTGCAAAAACGAACATTTTCTTCTAATCTATAGTGAACGGCGAGTTGTTTATCTGAAATTATCAGTCACTTGTGCACACATGCATATACACGGGTTTTTTCTCCACCGAATCTAACTGCAGTTCCCGTTGAAAAGGGAGAGCCTTCGCTTCCTCATGCGTTTTCCACAGGTATAACATGGGATTCAAACAACTGAGAATGACGCACCTCACTGTTTTACTGGTTACTTTTAATCATATAAAGTTATTCAGTTGGATGCTATTGACCTCAGAGGAAACTGATACATTGATTTGGTTTTACAATAAGAGGTCTGCACAGATCCATTTCGCTGTGAAACTTTACGCCCTACCACCACAAGAATTGTCGTCGTACCGGTCACTAGCTTCCATTTATTCATGCAAGGCGAGGCCTTCTCGTGAGATGTATCTGAGTTTGGGTCTCGAAAAATCCATCTAAAACTACACTTATGTTATGACATTGATCGATTGATTAGATCAACGCGTCTGTTCGGTACCGAAACGGATTTTCCGATTCATTGCCGATCAAACGGTGGTGATGTGATTTCATTAGTTTCAGGGACCATCAATCGATTAATCGACCGGTTGAACCACTGAATGTTAGTGCAGTTTTGGTTCAAGTGCACTCTCAAGGGTTGGTTAGCTGGCTTGCTCTTTTACTAACTTTTTTCTTGCGGTAAAGTTTTCAAATAAAAGAAATGCAGAACGATTCAAAATGAAATGGTTTGCACCTTTCATGTGCGAGAAGTTGCCTAAAGATTGACCTAAGTCTGTGCATACTATTCCGACGAAAAGTAGCATCTTGGAGGGGATCGAAAGTTCTGTTGCATTTGGTAATTTATGAAGGCTGGCGGATGTATGGATGAGAAGATCTCCCTCTCACTGACTGAATAAATTAAAGGTGTAGCGTACCAAGGCAGAACGAACTGACCGCCCCTAACTGTAACCCCCCTCTCGGTTGCCTTCCAGGTATCTCAGCACCAGTTTGGCATGAACAACCGAAAGAAGACCCGAACGAAACAGACCGAAACCAGGACGAGAATTGATATTGTTGTTAAAATGACAAGCTATTGATTTTATCGATTTTTATATAGGCTTTTCGAATTGCACCCCCGCGACTGCGTTGAGCCGCNCTGAGTTCTAATTGTTCCATCCTGTCGTTCTCCGAGTGTTTCCGACCTGTGTGAGCGTGCCACGGGTGGTGCCGAACCATAGCATGTCACAGATTTGGCGACCCTGCCATGATGCCTCGCAATCCGAAGAGTGATACCGAGAAACAGGACTCCCCCGAACCTCCTACATC
>UZAN01055033.1:436-13118 GCA_900618425.1 Echinostoma caproni | reverse complement strand
CCCTTCAATCTGAGGTCAGGACAAGGATGCCCGCCATCTCCAGTGTTGTTCAACTTCACAGTTGATGAGATTCTGCGTCGGGCAATGAAAGGTTGCCAAGGCGTCCAAATTTCCGTGGATTCTTGGATTACTGACCTCGAATTTTCCGATTACGTGATAGTGCATGGAGAGTACTTGACCGCCTTGCAAACAGCTCCCAACCGTATCAAAAGATTTGCCTCTAAGATCAGCCTTGAGATTAATCCTAACAAAATTAAGATGTTCACTATTCCACCTAACCAAGCGGAACATCCTCTGAAACTGGATGGTCGGACAATAGAAACCGCATCGGACTTCTAGTACCTTGGGTCCATCATCCTGTCTAATGGACAAGCCAAAGATGATGTAAAGCGGCGCATCGACACGGCCCGAACGGTGTTTCTGCAGCTCCGAACCACCCTATGGCACCGGAACGAGATCAGCCTCAAACCCAAGCTCAGGGTGTTTGCCACAGCAGTTCGACCAGTCCAACAATACGGCTACGAAACCTGGCCGCTGAGAGCTGAGGACATCTGACGATTCGGGGTCTTCGATTCATCCTGAAAGTAAACTGGCGGGACTGAGTCTCAAACTCGGACATCAGAAATCGATGCCACGTTGCCCGTCTCTCAACGCTCACACAAGACCGCTGACTGCAATGGCTGGGCCATGTTCTCCTCAGACCCGACGACACTTTTACGAGTATTGTCTTGGCTCCAACGCCATGTCCTGGCTGGCGCCACCTACATGGGGAGCAAGTAAAAACCTGACTGGACAGTGTATTCGAAGACTTCGACCAACTTAGCCTTCAGATGGTGTATGGCACTCGTCGATGGAAAACAAACTGGATCAACATGTGCAAGGATCTTGCAGCCAACCACCAAGCATGGATAGCGGCCATCAGAGACATTCATAGAGCCGGCTTATCCTTTCCAAGGAGCCGGCCGCAGTAACGTAAAGTAAGTAGCCAACTTCCCTAAGTGAGCTGCCCATGGTTCACCGATCGGGTTATAGCCCTGGATGTTGGCTTTTCGTCATCCCACTTTGGTGGGAAAAACACTTCCACCATGGGACGCCAGTGAGTACAAGGAAGGTGTGACCCGCCAGAATCCGAAACATCCAACACGACCCCACTAGGGCTGTCCTTATAATAGAAACAATGGGCAGAAAACACTAAAACCGGACAATATTATATTTTGTCTATAAACTTTGATAAGTCCTCTTCTGTTGTAATTTCATTCCCACTAACATCACTTACAAGTTACTTGAGATGAAGTATATGAAATAATTTATACGATTAATTTCCAACAAATGTTAAACCAGAAGGACTAAGACCAGCAACGCCGCATGGTTTTCTATACGCTAATTTTAGCAGCCCCGCTGTCAATAGACCACACCGCGTTCAATAACCTGTGCATCTTTACCAGTATAGATATCGCACCTGAAATTGACTCCTCATACGCTAATACACGCAGGGAACTGTGATTGAATTCAACGAACAGAATAGTGAAACAGATGTATTTGGATAATTCTAAATCGATAAGGCATTGCACAGTTATTAAACCAAATGTATGTGAACCACAACATGTAAATGCGAAGGATCTCATGTTGTTTTTCAATAAGGTTAACATGAAATGGCAAACCATAAATATATAGAGAGAAGCACGTTAACTCTGTTTACGACAGAGGTTAGCGTATTAGACAACACAATCGCTTTGCTTTGTTGCTTTGGCTATGTTCACTAAAAGTGTGGCAGCGATTAAAAATGTTAGTAGTTCGTAGTATGTGGACGATATTAGCAAAGTAAAACTCATGAATACAATATGGATTATTTGCAGTAGTGAACCCTGTTTCAGTTCGTTCTTCTGGATGGAACGATAACAAACTAATCCCTGGGGGTAGGAGTGATGAAAACTATAATCCAGTAGACGTGATATGGAGTATGATCGCAGTTTTTTCCTTCCAATCCCCTTTCAACCAAGCTCACATTGTTTACTGCAAATCGTGATGATCATTACAGTGATTGCACTCCATTTTCACTACAGCCTATTCCTCGGCAGATATCCCGAAGAACCATATCAAGACCCAACGTAGTACTGAACCGAGCTAAAGTGGTGCCGTCCACCAGGACGAGTGGATCTAAAATATTTATCAATAAAAGTATGCAGTAAGGTGAAGCTCAACGAAAATCACGGGAACGGTTGGGAATTCCATAACTTACCCAGCTTCCGAAAACAAAGAAGTCTGTGGCCAGTGTGCCTGAAGAGTAACGGACACACGATTGTTCTTGGCCGCAATAAGCGATACTGTGAGAAGTACTATGAACAGAAAAAACCAACGTCCCATGTTCTAAAAAGAAGATTAGAAACAAAACTCTACTTAGAAATAAGGAAAAGCAATGGTATCATAATTCTAGCAAATAAACACTTAGATGAAAGCAGCAGACAGGGTGAACCGCATAGTCACGAGGACCTACTGTGCACTCATGCAAACCGACAAGGTGTACTCCGCGACTTCGAGTTATGAACCATATAATACCAAACTAGGTTACCCGAGTATGACGAACTCAATTTTATTAATATCCTCAGATGGTTTACATAGCAAATTGACACAGTATTTATTGATAGTGCTGTCAACACACTAAAGACTTGATCTAACACGAATACATAGAGGTTTATAAGTCAATCAATCAACCTTCATTATCCGTGGGAGGACCGGAAAGTGGAAAACATTGATATATCTTCCACAAATCTATGGATTAGGTCGGAAACAGTTTAAAAGACCGTGGGAAATCATCATAATGCAGTGGAACACAACGGAGCCAACTTCGCTGATCAATACCAAGCCCACAATGCGCGCGAATTAAGTAGCAACGAGTAAGCTGGGCGGGGAAATGAGTCTGCTTTGAGAAAGAGAGAAGAAAGTGATGCTGTGTGATGAACAAAGCACGCAGTTCAACTGCGAATGCACACGGTTTCAGACAATCCGGTCTGATAAGAACGTCGCTGATGTTGGTTTGTTGTCATAAACCTCACTGTTTGCAACCAAACAGTTAAATAGAACTTTGGACATCAGCCTGAAAGACGCGAGGCATCTACCCCACCTAACCACTTTGTGAATTTCTTCATGCATCTGCTTCAACAGGGCGCATCAACAGCGTATAAGGCCCAGTGCGGTAGACGACTTTCAGGCATACCCAATACGTAATCTAACCAGTGACGGCTACTAATCTGAATTCGATGTGATGATGAATTTACCATCGTACTATTTTCAACCACACGGCGACTTACCTCATCGCAAACAACACGCTCACGCCATTTTACCCGCGCCAAACAATACAAGAATCGGTTATCGAAAACCTCTAGTCGATGGATGTCATCTGCTCACGAACTCAAGGTCTCACAACCGAAAAGCAGAAGTCGTACAATATACACTACCTCTCAAATTCAGTAAAATGTCACGTCTACACCAAAAGTGTTATAGCGCACAGTAAACTGCTACAGCCTTAGAGATGCCGGCGGTTATCTCCTTTATTGTGCAACCGTCATTAGTCACCCAACAGACTAGGAAGGAAAAGCCATAAACCAGAGCCAATTAATGCACATTTAGTTTCAAAGTAGGACCAGCCTGTGCCCAATCTTGTGTCATTACTGAACTTTGAAGGTGTAAAGCGAACACTGCACGGAGTAAAATGGCTTCTTACTGTCTAGCATACTTGGTGAATCCTCTATACATTCGAAACACAGAAAATCTCCTCCGCGTACACCAAATCGATCAGCTTTCCTCCAGCTGCCCATTTAATGCCAACATCTCTGAGGCCACTTCGGGAGGTGTCTCGCACTTCGGCTAGGACAAAATCAAACAGAAATGGTGACATGGGACATTCTTCACAACGATGATGATGTTGACTTGACGAAAACCGCTGTTGGTGACGAACGAGCAGTCTTCGACTCAGTTGATCGCACCAAATTCTGGCGCTGACACTCCTTGAAGGGTGTGCAACGAATACCAATACCAATAGCCGCAGCCGAGTTCGAGCTTACCGCACGAAACGCGGAGTTGGCTTGTCCTCAGTCTCTATCTTCTTTTCCGATCAACTTTGCAATGGATTCCATTCTGGAAATAGTGCCGTCCTTACAGCAGAATCGAGATATCGCTGTAACCAGCAGCAGGCTGTTTTATTGAGAGCACGCAGTTTTATGCGGCGATTTTAAGTGCCGTCTTTTGCTGACTATTTGGATGGAGTAATGGGGGGGAGATCAAAACGTTCAAATCCGTATCAAGATGAAAATAGAGAGAATTCCTGAAGACTCAGGTTATAAAAAAATTGAGATGCACGCGCGCCATATCATCGTGTATCTAACCATCGATTACGCTGATCCTGTTGTCCCCATGCAGGAGGCCTAAAACGATTCGTGTGAACGAGCCTCCTAGTCTGTTTTCATATCACCATGTGGTCTTAGTTTGACCACTCTGTACTTTTTTTACTTATCTTCTACCTTGACAAACAGTGGGCATCGAGGCAATCTATTTAGTAGTATGCACAACAGGTCCCAACTAACGTAGCCCATGGAGGTCGATCACTTGCTCCAGTGAATGACCGCATACGGTATTGTACGGCATTGTGCAAATCCAGGTTGTAAGCTTCTCTGGATGGTTTGAACCTAGTCATATTTGGTATGCATTTTGCACCTTCAAACTGTGAAACCTTGCTACAGGACGGTTTTTACACCAGAGTAGACAGTCCAACTCTGTAGACATTATTCAAAGCATTCTGGTCTGATAAGAAGTGACAGCATGATCGCCATTGCTGTCGGTTCGCAACCATGACCTACCGTGCCTTCAATCATGCGGTTATGGAGTCTTTTGGACCCCAATCCGGAAGACGAAAGACACTTACTTTACCTAATCGCTCCGTGCATTTCTGCATGCCTCGTCTCCACGTCATCTGCTGTCCTCCACGTGGCTTTCTCCAGTCTGCAACAGCCACTGCGGACAAGGATCGCTGCGGTAGGCGACTGTCAGACATACGCAAGACGTGTCCTAACCAACGAAGCTTATTGAGCTCAATTCGATGCGCTAGCGAGTTCGTGTTCAATGCATTCCCAACTACCCGACGACTTACGTCTAGGTTACTAACCCGTTCACTCCATCCCACTTAGGCCAGACTACGTAAGCATCAGTTGTCAAAAACCACTTGGCGACGGATGTCTTCCACCCGCAAATTCAAGGTCTCACAATCGTAAAGCAGAACCGATCGTACAGTGGCACAGTATACGCGACTTCTCAACTTCAATGAAACATCACGTTGTCGCCACCGGTGTTTGTCCTGTGCACGCTGCTCGAGCCTTAGAAATGCAGGCGGTTATCTCCTTTGATGCTCTACCGTTGTTGGTCACATAGCTACTCAAGTACCCAAAGCAGTCACCTTCAGCTAATTCCCGACTGTCTAGTTTCATAGCAGAACTCGGCAACACCCAGTCTTGTAGCATCATTTTGCACCTCGAAGGTGCACAGAACATACCGAACGGAGTGACAGAACTTGCTAATCTGTCAAGTGCTCTAAACCGCACAGCTTTTCTCCAGCTGCCCATTCAATACCTACATTTTGGAGACCACAGTGCGTTCTCTAGCATTTCGTCTATGATGAAATTTAAATCATCAGCAGTGCGAATCCATCGACTCAACTGGGGATGGANCATACTACCTACTCGGTCGACCAACCAGGTCGAGGCAGCTGTCCAGTGTTTTCCCAGCTTTTCAGCTCACGCCTCTTTTTACACGACGAATTCATCATATAAAAAATTATATCCCCATTAATCCCATCATTTATTTTTATTTATTTATTTTCACACACCTCAGACTGTGCCAAACGAAGCAAGACAGACGCACTACTGATAAAGTGCTCGACTTGCATGGACTACGTTGGTTGGGGTTTGTGACATGCATGGTAATAAATAAATTGCCACGGCGTGCGACATTTGCCTAAGCAGTTAGTGGGTGCAAAAGTCAATCGCTCCAAACTAAGAACTGGTTATAAAGAGCTTGGCTGGGAAACTTGGACACGTAGGTCATCTTAGGCTTCCTGGATGGAGACANAGACATCAGGATCAGCGTAATTGACGGTTGGAGACGCTGAATGATATAGCTTGGTGTCCTAAACAGCGCCGCTCGTGCATCTCAATTCTTTGCAACCTCAGTTTTGATGAACTCTCTATTTTCATCCTGGCACGGCTTTCAACATTTAACTCTTTCCTCCACTCCTTCATCCAAATGGGCAGAAAAAGAGCAATTAAAACCGCGGTATGAAATTACATGGTTTAATGGTTGGTCAAACTCCGACTGGACCTTCTTACTTTCCGAACGCTTAATGAACCTTGGAGCTTTATAATGCATAAACGATTATTGGCGGATATGCAATCTGTCATTGAGGGCTCAGATGTATTGCTCAGTACAATACCTAACCCGCGCTGACCTAGTGAACGGGATTTGTCGACGCCTGATGTGCTAAAGAAGTATCTCAAGGCGCACTTAAATGGCTTACATTACTAGAATCCTGAATGCGCGTACCGGATACGTAGTAGACATCAAATGATTAGATGCGCACTGTACACAACAGACAAGCCTGTTGATTCATCTATGAGATCCCTCATGCTGGAGTAAGGGAGGAAGGGGTTGAAGAGACTTCGGAATCTGAAATGGTAGTAAACTACTTATGGGCACTGTGTAACGAGCTTTAATAAGGGAGAAAAAGTTATCTGAGGGGACATTACGGGTCGGAAGAAGAGGAGTTGGGGGCAGACAATAAGAAATATGAGGATGCTGAACAGTAGCGCATTTATCAATAAGCACCCCGCTTGGTGCAATCGGCAACGTAGCCCATCCTGCGCGAAGATCAACGCAGCATATAACTCATTTAATTTGTGGTAAATTTTTAGTGCAAATACTTGTGTGATGAACAGCATATGAAGTGTACCTCATGGTTACGAAAACCTGTTGTTCAGTGATGGAAATCGATAACCGAAGCCCCGAGACTTGGAGTGGTGAATTGCATAAGGCACCGCTTTGTTAGGCATGGTATTGAACCGGACGGAAGCAAAATTGCCTACCACCAAAGTTGGGCAACGGTGACGGGGCTCGAACATCACGTCATACGGTCCTTTTGGAGCCTCTAGTGACAGCATCAAACCGCTCCACACATATACCTTTCACATTTTGTTGTTTTACCGGATTAGGATCACCTAATTGATCATGGCAAGTTGACTTTCACTTTCTGCACGCTTGCTTATCTGTACGCTTCTCTCTGTGCTCTACAGATCATTCCAAAAAGACGTTTGTCGAGGTTTCGTCATTTCAGCCATTCTCTCTTTGGTTTGTTCTTTTGTCCGCTTTTGGACGTACATATTTGTGGACATTATTAGCCCAGACACTAAAAGCCTTATGGACGGTTACTGCTATGAATTCCAACTACAAAGCAAAACGAATGGCTCAATCATACGCCTAAATTAAGGCAATATGGAAGCCTGTCCGCTTCGACCGATTGATTTCCCACCAGCTTTACCGACCGAGACGCCAACTCCAGTCAAACACCCAACTTCGAGTACGGGGAGACTGGAATTAACCCTAACAGTTCGACCCTCCTATATAGCTAGCTGGATTATGGAGGTGTACAAGCCATCAAATCACGCCACGATTTAGCTGCTTGGTAATGAACCCCTTGCACCACTTTTAAAAATCTGCTATTTTATTAAGAATTTGATTCCGTCTAAAAGAATGAACAATCTTTAAAATAACAGATGTTGGTCTTCCGCTAGCGTCCACGGGAAAAGTTAGTATCACAGAAGCAACAAAACATGAAAAGAGAAATACAGAAAAAATCATAAATTTATATTTTCTTGAGCATCTCAGACTAGGAAATCTTCGCAAATAAGGATGATGAGTTGATAAAAAATATGAAACCAAATGCGCTTGACAGGAAGTTTAAAAGAAAAGCAACAATCAGGGAACATTCGGTAAGTGCTCTCGTGGACTGCATGCCTGCAAGAAGTGCCAATGAGCTAAATACAACGGGGTAAAAAGGAACAAAATGCAGCTCTTCCATCGTAAGTCCAGAGTTCCAGCTGGATGCCCAAGGAAGGACAAAAAATGTCAGCAACTTACTCATGTTTACAATCGCTAGAAGTCGAAGAAACCGCTGAATGGGCACAGAGAAGCACAAAATGAAAAACATACAAAACATCGAGAGTGAATATATAAAACACCAAAAAATATTGGATAAAACATGAATGTACAAGTCCGACTTGAACGTAAGTGAGAGATTCGCCAAATCTACACCAGTGATTCCTTGTTCGCTCAACCAAGAAACAAAAGAGTTAAGAAGAAGACTCAACAACAAAATTCTGGTCCAAGAAATCTCACGAGAATTATAGATTATGTGCCGATAAGCTTCGATTCTCAGCGCTATAAGGTCGATAGCCACGATAAACACATCGTACTCCGCATATTTGTCTACAACATTAGTGCATTTCGGGCATCTTTCCATTCTTATCACTTCATCAGTGTACTGAGTGTAAATGACTGGGACACGACACCCACAGAAAATACACCTAAAGCTCTCCATCACATCTCGCATGTGCACAGGACAATAGCTCTTCCACACTTCAATCCCATTGGTTAAGGGTAAACTGCGTTACGGTTTCCACCGGGATTCCAAAAATGATTATACTTCATGCAGACGATAAGTAACATAATGTGATTTTTTAATACCTTATACGTACTTGCGAATCAATGTACAATAACGTAGTCATAAGGACTGAGAAACTCTATGATTTTCCAGTTCGATTATGAACGGAATTGTAACTAGGTAGGCGGCGCGCTTTTTAATATAACCAATCATACGAGAGCACGAATGCAGTACCCAAGGTATCGGTACAACATTTCAAGGTCGGGTCAGTTCAGTTCGAGGTGCACATAAATGATTACGACTACAGATAATAAATCCTCCATAATTCCTTCAGCTTTATGCTCAAGGAACGGACGCTCACAAAATCAATATCAGGTTCAGTGTCTTATGGACGAAGTCAGGTCAGGTAAGGTCACAGGACTAGCGGCTGATGAAAAACGAGCATCAAGTACTTTACGCAACCCAATTCCAATGCTCTCGGTGCAATTCGAGAATTCTCGCCACATCAAGTGGTATTTTTTTAGTATGAAATAGAATGTTTATCTGCAAAGGACTGGTATGAACATGTTATACGAAAAAAGACAGACTCCAGTCACCTTAGCCAAAACTTGATTGCCCTCGCCCATGATTACGTGTCACCTTCTTCATACCACCCGGTGTGCTTGAACCTATAGCCACATATAGGTTCAATCATACACGAACACACCTCCATACCTTCCTTACATGTATGCAGTCTTGTGCATATATTATTGTATACTGGTAAACATCATTCGTACTTGATCATTATTCGTCATAGAGTAAAAGAAAAGATGCAGGAACAAGAGTCAGTCTCGGAACCGGACACCCTTCGGTCAAGAAAGATTCGGCTTACTCGGCAACACTTTAGCTAGGAGGGGAAAACGTTACCCCGTTGTATTGCGCCCAGGGTTCCGATGATATTTTAACCATCGAATGTAGTGTAAAAACACATATTCATTTTTTGGGGCAACATAGCGGATGCCTTGCTCTTCATCCATATGAACCATTTATTTTTGGTTCTTCCCCTGTTTGCAGGGCTGGTTTTCGACCTAGCACCTTCATTTTCTCCTATTACCCGTATGATTTTGGGTGCGTCTTACTGTATCAACCCAAGGAGTCGTCGCCGTCTATCTCTTTCGGTTGGGGGTTTGATGATTTCCTCCTGATCGTCCTGTATAAATTGGTCAATAAAGATGCAGGGTTTCTTGATGAATCTAGAAGGAAGAGAGGAAAGTCGATAGTTACAGAGAACAAGTGAGAATGGTGCAAATGTGTAAACAACCTCTTTTATCCTTCCTGAAACCATACTTCCAGTTATCTAGTCCACCAGCACTCAAGTACTGACCCTGACCAGGTGTCTACCTGAGCCCGTTGACCGCCTACTCTGTATAATAATTATTATGTGGTTGCCGCACAACTGAGCAGTCTACTGTCTATCCACCAGGGACATTCAGGTCTTTTCCAGTACACACAAGTATATACACACGGACATGTATGCATGCCTACATCATTTGTCCTTTTTGGTGCCTTTTATACAGCTTCCGGAAACAGTTTCGTCCACATTGCATCTAGACGATCCTCAACTGAGGCTGCTGAAACAACCGAGGCTGGCAGCTTGTTCCAAGGGTTTGTAAACCTATGAGCTAAGAAATTTGCCCGGATGCTCCTTAGTGCTCTCGGTTCTCCAAGCTTCATTCCGTTTCCTCGCAGTGCGAGGTTATTATTCCTGGATAGACCCTTCAGTTGCTTGAAAACGTCTATGAGGCCCCCGCTTAATCTTCTTTTGACCAAAGAGAAGAGGTTAAGTTCTCTTAGCCTGCCGTGATGGTCCAACCCTTCCATCCCCCGGATTCGCTCCGTGAACTTCCTTTGTGCATTCTCCAGTATCAGCGAGTCCTTCGCTAGTGATGGCGTCCAGGCTTGCCCACAGTACTCTAAGTGCGGCATCACACACACTTTACAGAGCGGGAAAAGGACTTATCTGTCTCTTGAGGCCACAGTTCTCAGTAAGTGATGTAGTGCTCTCTTTGCCTTTGTCGCCGCTAGAAGGCGCTGCTTGGCTGGTTTGCAGGTCTCGTGTATGAACACTCCCAGATCCATCATCTGCCCTGTTTGGTTTATTTCCTGAAGGGTTATCCAGGTTCGGTAGCCTGTTAGTTGATGATGGCCCGCCTCCCTGGAATAGAAGCTTTCTGGTGTTCAGTGGAAGCTCCTATTCCATTGCCCACTTTTGCAGACGATCTGGGTCTTGTTGCGTTTGCGTTAAAGTGGGGTCCCTAACAAGCCCAACATCATCCGCAAACACAAAACAAGGCCAAACCAGTTCTTGGGGCAGCTCCTTGACATAGATGATGAACCGTAGCGGGCCTTTTACCGATCACTGGGGGGGGGGCACTGCACGCTACCGCTCTACCCGACCTTTCCCTCTCTGCCTTAGAATG
The DNA here is from genome assembly GCA_900618425.1 of Echinostoma caproni. Taxonomy (NCBI): domain Eukaryota; kingdom Metazoa; phylum Platyhelminthes; class Trematoda; order Plagiorchiida; family Echinostomatidae; genus Echinostoma; species Echinostoma caproni. The sequence continues at coordinate 1,958 of UZAN01055033.1, read as the reverse complement.
GAAGATTCAAATGGTGATCCAGGCCTACACGATGGCGTCTACAATGGAGCGGAGCGTTACAGTTTCAGAATAGTTCCGATCAATCAAGTTTGAATGCTGTCGTCAATGACACGTGTATGGCTTCTGAATACACTTCATTGGTGGATGGTGCCAGCCAATCCAAGACAGTGCAGACAGAAACAAGATAGTGCAAGCAGTACTGTAATCCCATTGGTGAAAGCCCAGATAGATATTAATCCCCCTTTGTACATATTATTTAATCACCTTTATTTCTTCCGATAAACGAACTACTTACTGCCCGTCCTCTGGCCTTTTACTCGAGCCTCGTTCTCCTGGAACATTGCGAATCCGTGCCACTGTGGTCCAGTGATTCTGAGATCCAGTCCGTGATGGCTGATTAATGATTCGAGTCCTGTGATTCATATTGCGTCGTTGGTGTTCCGAATTCCGTGCGTATTACTACGATTACTACAATCATTACAAATTGGCTTCGCGTGATGGAGCTCCCAACGATTGAGCAACTGAACCTGCAAACAAGTCCATCCGAGATCGAGGAATGGGTCGAACGATTCGAGCTGTGGTGCAGCATTCGCAAAGGTGGTATACAGAACCAGTCAGCAATATTTCTTAATGTTGGTGGCCGTGACCTCTACTCCCTGTTGAGAAACCCCGAGGCTCCAACCAAACTACCATACGAGTCCCTGAAATCGCTGCTGCTCAACCACCTGCTGCTCACTGAATTCTAAGCACATGAAAGGGCCAAATTCAACTCAATGATTTGTGCTGATCCTGTTTCCCGCCGTGAATTCATTCAGCATCTGAACAAACAAGCATCACACTGCAACTATGGTGATCGCCTGGAAGAATAAATGTGTGACCGCTTGGTGGCAGGCATCAATAAGCTGACTCTTCAACGGAAATTTCTGGAGAAGAAATATTTAACTTTTTCCGACGCCCGCAAGATCTGTGGGCAACACGACGACCTGATGAAAGCCACTTCCAGCGAATCAGTCACATTATTCCAACGGCAGAAGACACGACCAAATCGACCTCCATTGCCCAAGTGTATACCGAAGCTGCAGCACGACTCTCCAGGCAACGAGAAACGTATCAATCCCTGTTTGTCATGTGGAGCTTACNGCTTACCATCTGCGCCCCAATTGCCGCTTCCGAAATGCCAAGTGTCATGCATGCGGAAAACTTGGCCACATTCGGCGTGTGTGTAAACAACCCCGTTGTAATCTTGCACAATCAACTGCTTCGAATGACACAAAGCTTGTGCCCTCTCTACGATCCGAAAGCCAACGCACTCAATTCCTATACACAGATGTGACATCACAGTCCGGCAAAACTCACAAATTCATGCTTGACACGGGAAGCACGGAATCTATCATTTCTATCAATTCTTAACAAAATGAACTATTCACGAATGGCCGCTATAACAAGAGACTATGACTTCATTTTGGTGACTGAAACTTGGTTACCCGAATCTACTCCTATGAGTGCCATCGCGTTATGTGGC
>UZAN01055031.1:0-12392 GCA_900618425.1 Echinostoma caproni | reverse complement strand
TGTTATACCAGTTGGTGCGCGTATGATTTGAAGGGGGTAAGGGAGCTGAAATGCACGAGTGAGAGTTAGGTGGTAGGGGAAGGGATAAAGCCAGGAGAAGGTTGCGCACGAGGTGGGGGAGGGTATTGGGGGAATCGTGGATGGCAGGGAAACCTTAAGTCAAGTGGTTGGAGTTGAGGTTGAAACGAGGTATACGGGGTGGCAACGTTCTCGTTTAGGGATGTTGCGTTATAATTAAGGACAGGGTTAAGTCGCACAGGAGGACGGGTATGGATGAGGCCGTGAGAGACCGCGAACGAGGTAGGGTGAGGTGCGGAGCTATAGGGGTTGGGTAAGCAATATAGGTTACTTGTTGACTTGGGGGGGGGGTGAAGAGCAGCATGCAGTGTACGAGGAGAAATATGTGGGTGAATGGATCCCGTTGAGTAAATTCGACGAGGACTAGGTAGATGGTGCGGGCTCTGCCCGATAGTCGGGTTTGTGAAAGTTTGTGCAACGCAGGTGGGTGCGACCGGGAAAAGATTCCTGCAGGGTTCTAGGGGTTTGGCATCATAATTAAAGACAGGAGAGGGGATAATAATTGTTGATTTACGTAGGACCAATGTGGTTTGTTTGCACTATGAGGCCTTTTTGGGATGGATAAGGGCGTTTGGTTATGTAAAGCAGTCTGGCTGGTCGACTTCTTTATTTGAGGACAAGTATTTTTTATCTGTAGAAGGGGAGGGGAGAGGAGCTCAACAGAACGGGCAGCAACTTCAGGGCTAGAGCGTGAGATGTTTGGTCGCTTGGGTGGAGGGGGCTTGGGGGAGGGTGAGGAGAAAGCATCAAGATCGATATTTGGAGACAAGGGATTCCGGGAGGAGGAGGGTACAGGTGGGCTTATTCTTGGAGGGGTAGAATCGGGCAAAGTGGAGGCCCTCTGACCATCAAAATTTCTCTTGGAAGATTTCCTAGTAGCTCTTTGGAGCGGGGTCTGATCGGGAAAAATTTTTATGTTTTTAAAGGCGGTATTTTTGGCAATGGTGGATCTGTTAGATATAAATTCCTTGGCTAATAATTCGTTGGGGAATTGGAAAAGAAGGGGACAGGAGTTCCTCTGGGATGCAGTTGCAAGGGTAGTTGTCCATGTTTGGAGCTTTTAAGATGATAAACTTAATTTGAGCCAGGGTAATTTTATCTGGGACATTAAAGACAACTGCATTTTTTGAGTTTGAGATGCGCTCAAAGATTTCAGAGGCGATAGAATCGAGCAACAACCCTGAGTGGGTAAGGTTGCCCAAAGGTTGAGATAAAGGGTCCATTAGGAAATTCAGTGGAGTTAGAGTCGTGGCTATCTGTTCAAGCGACTCCAGTCTTTTGGTAAGGTTAGCGATACTACTGTCAATTTTAGAGGTTAGTTTAAAAGCGTCGCTGTACACGTCGACTAGGGGGACGGAGCAATTGCTAAGAGGAACAGAGGAATGACTCGATCGGGGTGCACGTCTATTAGCCTGAGTTTTTGGGCGCTCTGCAGTGAGGCGCGGCATGCTGTTAGAATAGAATAAGAGGGCGCTCGCAGTGAGATTTTGTCGGGATTCGCAGCGATAACTTGTTAACTGCTTCTAGTGGTGTAACGCAGTCAATCTACGATTGTTAGGTAAATAAACTGGTAATCCAAGGGGTGGGACCAGTCCATATTTACAGAGCAAGGTGGGTTAGGGCGATAGGCTATGATGACGAAACCGGTAGGTATTATATCTAGGGATGCAATGTTTATTGCAATTTGGTAAACAAATGCCTAAGAACGTACAGAGGCAAGTACAAAGAGTATATAATGAATAAATAGTCTAAATAAACATATATGTAAACACAAAACCTGGACTCACGTGAAAATCGAAGCGCGCGCCGTAGTTAGAATGCAAGGTGCAAGATGTACAAAGCGGCAAAAGATTGCCGATCGGCCGATACGAATAAAAAATGTCTTCCAATCCCTGTGCTGTTCATGATGCGAATAAGAACGTTCCTCAGTTTTACAGAGTAGGCAAAACAAAAGATACTGAGTACGGTGCCAGTAACGCATAAGAAATGAACCAATAAACAGGTACGCTTTTGAGAGGCCAACTAAAACGTTTTTTATTTTTGTTTTTGCATATATAAAAAGGTATATGCGCAAACAATATACTAACGAGTTTTTTGTTTTCTTTTGTGTAAAAAAATGCGGTAGTAATAAAAGCATTCTACAAAAGGAGTTGGAATACGGGCCAAACGTCCGGTATCAGTGGTTCTGGGGTTTGAAGCAGCTAAGCAGTATACAGTGGAGACGTTCCTGAATTGGAGGGTAATGTGGCCGGGGTTGGAGGAATTGTCAAATTTGGCATGAGCAACAGTGGGGTGGAGGCTATCGGTGTGTTGGTGTCCGTGGCCCTGGGGTTGGAAGGGGTTGCGTGACGAATGTTGCTTCGACGTAAGCTGGCTTTGTGCGGTCGATGGAGATAGCATCGCAGTGACCTTCCTATTGATCAATATCTGTTTTTCAATACGTCGGAGTACGCGATGAGGGCCATTATATGGAGCCTGTAGGGGTCTGCGTACTGCGTCGCAACGGACCCAAGCGTGTGTGCAAGTCTTCATATCTGGAGGTATGAAGACTGCTTTTTGTTGTGGGCGCGTGACGGCTGGGGTTAACTCACGCGTGTGATGAGTAAGCCGTTGGACATAATCCGGCGATGCTTGAAGCGAATTTTTGTGTGGGGAAATATACTCTTCGGAGTGTAGTCCCATATACTGGTTCTGCCGGCATGCACTTGAGATCATCTTTTATGGCATTTATTATGCCAAGCAGGACGAGTGGGAGTGCCTCCGTCCATGAAATGACGGAATCTGCACCAAGTGCAGCTTTAAGCTGTCGATGAAAATGCTTGACGAGGCCGTTAGCGGCCGGGTGATATGCTGTGGTACGCATACGTTGACACCCTAACATGACCGTTAACGAGTTGAACAATGCGGACTCCAATTGAGGGCCACGGTTTGTATTCAACGTAGTAGGGCACCCAAAATTCGCTCAGCGAAAGCCTTAGTTACGGTTTCATTCGAGACGTCGGTGATTGGAACTGCTTCTGGCCAACGCGTGAAACGATCTACGCAGGTCAGAAGGTGGGTAAAACCTTGCGATGGCGGTAACGGTCCCACTATATCTAAGTGTGTGTGACCGGACCTGGCATCCGGAATGCCAAAAGTACTAAGAGGGCTACTAGTGTGTCTGGTTACCTTAGATTTCTGGCACGCCAAATGGCAACGTGCCCAACAACGCACATCTTTGTGCATAGATTGACAAACAAAACGTTGGCTGACTAGTGCCAAGCTAGCTCGAATACCTGGATGAGAGGGGTTATGCAGTGTATCTAAAACTACTCTGCGCATCTGTACGGGTACCCAAGGACGAGATGGGGTGCGTGAAACGTCACACCAGATGGGGCCCTCGGAAGTGGTTAGTGGCAAACGCTGAAAAATTAAAGAGGACTTCAATATGTTTTGCAAGTCCGGGTCGGAATCTTGCAGTTATGCAATACGTGTCAAATTGGTCACGTTATCAGAATCTATAGCTGTGCGCAAGAGGATATTGGCAACGACATTATCCATAACTGCAAAGTGTCGAATGCCAATGGTAAATTGCTACACGTAGTTCAAGTGACGTATCTCTCGAGGAGACTATCTGTCACTAGAGGACTTGTGAGTATATGTCAGTGGCTTATGGTCAGTGCAGATGATGAAATCACGACCTTCTAGTGAATGACGAAAATGACGAACAGCCAGGTTTGCTGCGAATAATTCCCGATCGAAGGTGTTGTACCTAGTGGCTGCGTCTGAAAAACGTGAGTAGAAACCTGAAGATTGCCACGCACTGTCTTGCCACTGTTGGGGGACTGCACCGGCCGCGATGTCTGAAGCGTCTACTGCTAAACTTAGCTTGGCACCAGGGTCCTGATGTGTCAATAAAACAATATTGGAGACTGCTAATTTAATGGCATCAAAAGCCCGCAGTGCTGGTGGATTTAATTCGAAAAGCTTGGGGTGTTCAATAATTAAGTCGGTAAGTGGACGAACTACTTGGGCGCATTGCGGGATGAACCTACGATAATAGTTAATCATCCCTAAGAGACGACGTAGTTCGGTCGCTGTCATAGGTGGAGGAAAATCGCGACTTCCTGCGATTTCGTCCTCGACCGGACGGAATCCTTGACAATCAATATGGTGACCTAGAAAAACTAGGGATTCACAACCTAATTCGCACTTAGCGGCATTAGCTTTAGTATCACATGGCTGGTGACGTTGACAAATTAAGCTTAAGTGCACTTCGTGTTCGGCGGCGTCCTTGCTTGCGACAAGTATGTCGTCTAAATACGGAGAAACTAAATCTAATCCACGAGGGACCTCACCGATGAAACGTTGAAACGTCTGTGCAGCATTGCGTAAACAGAACGGCATTCGAAGGAATTCGAAAAGGCCAAACAGAGTGATGACAGCGGTCTTAGGCACATCCCCCGGGTCGACAGATATTTGGTTATAAGCCCTAACCAAATCAATCTTACTAAAGATTGACTTACCCTTAAGACTAGCTGCAAAATCGTGGATGTGTGGAATCGGATAGCGATCCGGGATGGTGGAACTATTGAGTCCACGATAATCCCCGCATAGGTGCCATTCCCAAGCAGCTTTCTTAGGCACCATATGGAGTGGTGAGACCCACTGACTTTGTGATGGGCGTATTCTACCCGCCTTAAGCATTACGTCGAACTCCCGTTTGGCTAAAGCGGACTTGTCCGGAGCGAAACGAGGTGCACTGCAATGCGTGTGACAACTGTATGGGTAACCGGTGTGGTGACCTGTGGCAAAATCTTAGAAACTGGTTGAGAACAACCTTCAAACGTTGCAACCCAAAATGTAGACCGTTGTTTAAGATGGGGCTTATTGCCACAGCGTCAGTTGCTAAACCTTTCACAGAGTTGGTGCTGTCGAGGAGCAGGCGTTTGCCTGTGTCGACAATGAGGCCGTGATGTGCTAGGAAATCCATTCCAAGAATAGAAAAAGAGACTCCAGCAATCAAGAATGGCCACTCAACTGCTTTAGTAGGTTAAAATCAACTGTGATGTTCCTGATACCAAATGTACGTAATGTGGAACCGTTGACAGCAGTCCAAGTGAGTGCTTGAGCTGGGAGCCCTCACCGATGGTGGTTTCTTCACCTTCTCTCTCTCCGGAGGAGGATAGTCTGACTGAGGCTGATTGATCAATTTGAAACAACATTAAATTCAATTTAGGAACCAAATATTGAAGACGAAGAAGAAGAATGTAGAAGAGCTCACCGAACGTAATTTGACCAAGGTTTCAAACTGTAGCGGCAATCCAAACAACGTTCAATGCGAATCGCAGTCTCGACCTTGACTGACCAAATTTCTAGCACGTGGAAAACAATGAAACGACAGTTGAACTTTCGCTTCTATTTTAGGCATACATCAACACATATTTGTGACTTACGAAACCGTCGTAGGTCCCAGTTACAGAGCGACAAACAATTGAGAAAATCACCGAACGAGACCGCAAAGATACCGAGCGGGTAATGAAGAGGCCGATTAGAACAACTGTTAAATGCTGAGTTCATAAAAAAAGAGAGATAAGAAAAGGAAGATAAGGGACTTGGAAAAGTATTGTGTACAAAAGCTTTCGAAAACCGTCACAGGGACTTCAGCAATCAAGAATGGCCACTCAACTGCTTTAGATAGGTTAAAATCAACTGTGAGGTTCCTGGCATCAAATGTACCTATTGTGGAACCGTTGACCGCAGTCCAGGTAAGTGCTTTAGCTGGAAGCTTAGCTTCAGTGGAGGAAGGAGGAATGACGCTCACTTCCGCACCGGTGTCTACTAAGAAATAAACATCACTAATGGAGTCCTTGATGTAAAAATGGCCGCTCCTATTTATTGTGTCAACGGTTAACGCTGTAATCTGTCTTCGGCCTAGTCTTTTCACGAAGGAGGTTGACCTTTTCACGAGCACAGGTGGATGCATTTGGCAGCATTCTTACCATAGCGTGCGTGATACCAACATAACTTCTGAATATTGTTGGGAGATTCAGACCTACAGCGACCGCCGAATTGCGGTTTTCACTAAAACGGGCTCCTCCAGACTTTCTATCCATGTTGAAACCACTTAGTTTTTCGATGAAAGCCTGAAAGAGGCCGTCGACGGATGTAGCTGGAAGGACGGTGCGGATAACCGCGGGGACTGAGGGTTGACGGTATTGCATGGCATGATCAGCCATAACCGTCAAACGCTCTATTAGCATGTCTTGCGCTGGCGCAAGAAGGACTTGAACATCCTGTGGTAAATTTTTGTAACCACAGTTCCCTCACGAACGCGTCGTTATATAGCATATTGCCCATTTCGTTATACCTGAGCCTATAAAGTTGCGAAGGCTGGCGGTCGCCTAAAGGCACCTCCTGTAGTACGCGTCGGATTTGCACTTTGTTAGAGCTATCCATGCGTTCTAATATGGGTTTCGAACGGCCTTGTCTTCGGTCGGCTCTAAAACAACATCCAAGACATCGGCTACCAGGTAGTCACGCAGCGAGGAAACAAAGTGAGGGAACTTAGTCTTCGAAGACTTAATGTCCCTAGTCGCGCACTGCTATTCCAGAACCGCAAAACACGGCCTAGGGTTGGATATCCAAAAAGAGGGGGCTGGAATGTGGTGGCCACCACGGAGGCGGGTTCGTCAGATGAATTTAACAAATCCATGATGAAAATAAGAACAATGAGTACGTGTATATAAAACATGCAATCTCCAAATAACTCTATCCGAAAATTGAAGAGTCCGAAGAGCAATAAAGGTGGATTCAAAATTCAAAAAAAAACCATCGCTAAAATTTTCTAAACGAAAATAAAATGGTTCATAAATTCCAAACATACGGAACAGACTCACCAAAATCTGATGATTGCCAGAAAGAATCACTACAGTTTTATGCGGGTTTACCATATGGCGACTCTATGGTTGCTGATGTTCGTCAGAACCTGTCACTAATGTTTGCTCACGTTCGTTTGAATATCCGCCCCAAAAGGAAACAGAACCAAAGATTGGTTTTGTGGAAAACAATATATTCTGAATCTTCCGAAAGGTTGGAAGTAGGTTTGGCTAGGCCTAGGCTGTTATTTAAGCAACGGCAGCGGAAACCTGAAAGTAGATCTGATCAATGCAACGAAAACGTGCGATACAGAGCTCACCGTGCGGAATTGTGTCGGTGCACGCTTTTCGAGCTCATTAAAAGAACGATAATAGTTAAAGCAAGACTTAATCCTGGAAATGTCCAAGTTGCTATATGTAATCAAGAAACATTCCCTGGAAGATAGCTATCGCCAAGTAATGGTGATAAATGCTAAATCTCGACGGTACACTTGATTGTGTCCGGTGGAGAAGGGTCCTTAAGTAAGAAGGCAAAACATAGCGGTAGTTTAGCTACCTGATTGATAGGCTAAATCGCTACTTAATATCTGAACCTTGATGGTTCTGATAAGTCTGCCACGGTTATGTAACCATGTCTTGATAATCTTCAATTACGCATGACTGGTTGGAAACTGAACCCGTCCTGTTGCTAATCACAGTGTAGGGTGAAAGGGCTTCTGATACGTGATTTGATGATCACGACCAGCTTAAATGGGTCTATCAGGAAACTCAGAGACGAACAAGAGGCAAGAAAAGAAAACTGCCGTTGCGAAACTGTCGGTTGAAGAACCGGTACAAACATTTAAGATAATGAAAGTGTTCACTGCCGTAAGCGCCGAAAGTTTGTTCACTCACGCTCGTAGAAGTCACCAGTGAATACGGTCAAAAGCTATTAAAACCAAAGGCGGTTTAACTTCTACATAAATCTACCATAAATCATTATGGGTTCGGAAGGATTTTCAAAACATGCAGTATGAAATACACCGGGCCCGCGGGTGGTTCGCCCTAGGGAACTTATAAAGGAAGTGGCCTAAACTCAGAGGCTCAGGTACTTCGACGAAGAAGTTTGAAAACGTGGTATACAAACGTCTGCAGTGTTGGAAGTAACTAAGAAAACCAGCTGCCCAGAATGTGATGTAGTCATTCTGACTAAAGTATGTTTGTCACCAAGACACGTCATAAATCACCCCATCTTCCCGGGCTTTGCGGTGTATAGGACAGATCGGGAGGTGGATAAGGGAGATTGATTCCCGTAAATAGTCAATGTGCTCAGTGGAATACCGCTGAAATAAAACTGCGCATCTCCATCTTGCAAGCATTTGGGTGCATCATTAGAAATTGGGGACGACACTTTGTCATTCTCGGAGTCTAGAGAGCGCCCTCAACTAGACCAGAAAAGAATAGACAGCTGATAAACACACTTGGCACATTACTTAGGAAAACGACGAATAGCATCATAGTTGGTGATTTTAACCTGCCTGAAATCGATTGGGAATAAGCTGACAAGCGAGATATTCCCTCTGAAGAAAGTTCCTAAACTGTTTCCACGAGAAGGCACTTTATAAGCATGTTTGACAGGCTAATCGATTCAGATATGCGCGGAGATCGTGCATTTTAGCTGTAGTGCTTGCCCAAGAGCAACGTTAGGAAACTGACTATGGACGTCCATCTGGGCAAGAGCGATCACAGTGTAATCACGTTTAGGAAGTGCATAACTCAGGAAAAGCCCCCTCCAAATTTATCGGGAAATTAGGTCGAATGAATATGGGCGGCCTACTTCAACAGGCTCAGCCATTTGGTGGTCGCTTAACCAATATGCATCTGTCGAGGAGGAATGGGGCGTACTTTGGGAACACCTAGAAGAGATCACTGAAAGGTACATGCCATTTCAACCGAAGACGAATTTTCAAGGCTCTTCATGGTGGACAACCCCCATAAAGAGAGCAATAAATTTCAGAGGGCGTAAGTGGAGGGATTATGCAGGCTTTGGAGGGCAGCCCAGGTGATTGGCCTATAAAATGGCTTGAAATTACGCAAACAAGCTTACAAAACAAGCTGAGATGAAACATGAATTGAGGATCGCTCAGCAAGCTAAAACCGATCCCAAAAGGTTTTACTCGTATGTTAAATCGAAGGCTCCCCTAAGGTAATCTTTTGGGGTCCCACGAAATCACGCAGGGGAAGAAGTATCGTCGGAGGCAGAGCAGTGCGAGATACTCAAGGAATGTTTCGAAAGCGTCTATCAAATGGATGTAGGGCGCAGCTATCCTTAACAATTGCCGCAGGTACGAGCTCCTCCATTGAGCGATCTACCGGTAGACAGAGATCAAGTTCTGAAGATACTCAGTGATTTAAAACTTAGCCAATCCTTGGGTAGTGATAGACTACATCCGGCCATCGTCAAGCCACTCGAAGAGATTTTGGCGGCTCCCGTGTGTGCAATATACCAGAAATCCCTACGACGCGGTGAGATACCTAAAGACTGGAAGACAACGACAGTTGTGGCGATGCACAAGGGGGTGGTCGAAAGGCACAAGGAAACTAAAGACCAGTTAGTCTCACTAGCATCCTCTGTAAAGGACTTGAGACAACAGTTAGAAACGGCAAAGGTGAGCATGTTGTGCGTTAAAACCTACTATCTCCGACCCAGCATGGGTCCATCAAAAAGAGATCATATCTCAGCAACCGGTTGTGCTTCCTAGATGAAGTCACAAGAAAGTTGGATGAAGGTCAAATGTCGAAGTTTGTTACCTGGAATTTGGAAAGGCTTCCAACTCGGTTAATTACCCATTATTTTTTAAAAAAGCTTCAGAACTTCGACTTTCCTGGGACTCATTAAAAGGATATGGGCGTTTCTAAACAGGCGGGCCTTCGGGTTCCGGGTAGGAGAGGCACTATCGACGAAGGATAACTTCACCAGTGAGGTACCACAGGTATCCGTCCTAGGCCCGATACTTCTCCTGCTTTACTTCGATGAATTGGTTAGGAGTTTGTCAATCCCGATATTCGTGTTTGCTGACGATGTAAAATTACTTAACGCAGGCCCGTCAGAACAACAACAGGAAGATCTGATAAAGATTATCTGTTGGACTCAGATGTGCGACCTAGACCTAAACCCGTCAAATTAGCATATATTGCACACTGAGGGCGGGTTAAATAAGAGGTTCAATTAGAATAAGCACGGGGGCGGAAACCACCTTACTATCGTTTGTAGCCCAAACGAAGGACTCAGGTATGGTGGTCTCTAAAAAATACCAGCCAGGGAAACCGTGCAAAGCTGCAGCACAAAGGGCGAGAGGTCAACTATTCTGGTTGAGAAATACACTGACCACTCGAGAGGCAGAAGTCTTTATCCCGCTGCATAAGGCACTGGTGAGACCCCAACTAGAATACTGTGTCCAGGCCTGGGAACACTACCTTCAGAAAAAACCAGTGCATCTAGAAGGTTCAAAGGTTAACCGATCGGGGATAAGGAGAAAGTCATGAAGAAAGGCTTGAAGCGTTAGACCTCCGTTCTATGGTAGGAAGACGCTACATAAATATAAAGAGCCTATGGCTGCTGATGTTCGTCAGAACCTGTCACTAATGTTTGCTCACGTTCGTTTGAATATCCGCCCCAAAAGGAAACAGAACCAAAGATTGGTTTTGTGGAAAACAATATATTCTGAATCTTCCGAAAGGTTGGAAGTAGGTTTGGCTAGGCCTAGGCTGTTATTTAAGCAACGGCAGCGGAAACCTGAAAGTAGATCTGATCAATGCAACGAAAACGTGCGATACAGAGCTCACCGTGCGGAATTGTGTCGGTGCACGCTTTTCGAGCTCATTAAAAGAACGATAATAGTTAAAGCAAGACTTAATCCTGGAAATGTCCAAGTTGCTATATGTAATCAAGAAACATTCCCTGGAAGATAGCTATCGCCAAGTAATGGTGATAAATGCTAAATCTCGACGGTACACTTGATTGTGTCCGGTGGAGAAGGGTCCTTAAGTAAGAAGGCAAAACATAGCGGTAGTTTAGCTACCTGATTGATAGGCTAAATCGCTACTTAATATCTGAACCTTGATGGTTCTGATAAGTCTGCCACGGTTATGTAACCATGTCTTGATAATCTTCAATTACGCATGACTGGTTGGAAACTGAACCCGTCCTGTTGCTAATCACAGTGTAGGGTGAAAGGGCTTCTGATACGTGATTTGATGATCACGACCAGCTTAAATGGGTCTATCAGGAAACTCAGAGACGAACAAGAGGCAAGAAAAGAAAACTGCCGTTGCGAAACTGTCGGTTGAAGAACCGGTACAAACATTTAAGATAATGAAAGTGTTCACTGCCGTAAGCGCCGAAAGTTTGTTCACTCACGCTCGTAGAAGTCACCAGTGAATACGGTCAAAAGCTATTAAAACCAAAGGCGGTTTAACTTCTACATAAACCGAGTGGTTGATAGATGGAATCAGCTAACACCGCACCTGTTGTAATGTGCGACTACAGTCGATTTCAAGAGGCAGTTAGATATGGTTTGGACCCAACTATACCTAGAGGTATTATAGCATCGGGGTCTGATGTTGTTTAGAGTTGACACCCTTCTTGTTTCCCAACCAATCTCGCATGCGTATGTCGTACTGAAACCAGTTTCCTGCCCGAAAATATTTGCAAGACAGCGACTGAAAGGAATGTGAAGCTTTGTGAGAAGGAACATTCCTAACGAAGCAGGGATCTGGACACTTGGTTGGCGAAAGCCTTGTCAGTCCTGTGATACCTGACCTGACCCCATCCAGTAGTTTCAGAATGGCCTGATAGATATCATCGCGTATCTCTGCCCTTGTGCTCTTCAGAGCTTGGGGTTGTGCTCTTACCTCATATTTGGTGACGAAACCTTCAGCCATTGTAGATATTTCTCGTCCTATGGGGCTTGTGGTTTCCTCCCTCTATCTGTTTGGTGGACCCTTTCGATATATCGGCGTAAAATTCCCGCCACAAGGGCCCTGCTTCTCGCCGCACGTTGGTCTAGATTGAAACTACCCGTGGGTTACCTAATGATATAAAGGAGATGGATCCTTCATAGGTATGTTGAACAGTTTTGTCCAGTTCATGGTGCAAGGTGATGGCTAATGTGTGTATGCATTACTGGATGAAATGTGAACGGGAGATTAATTCTCCGAGTGTTGCCTTGAATAGTTATTTTCCAGCTCATGTGTAAATGCTTAACGACAGTAGGTAATGATGGAGTGTATTACGAGTAAGAATGTATGTATTTGTAAATGTTGTGCCAACGTGCAGCAGAGGGAAGGTGTTTGATCTCGAGTCAGCTCAATAGGGTGAAAAGATTCCACGACGTGGCAATAACAAAGTGTCGCACCGGTGAACGACAACACTGAGATAAGGAGCAACTTCAACCTCGCCCTAAGCCATCTAGGCTA
>UZAN01055030.1:0-14896 GCA_900618425.1 Echinostoma caproni | reverse complement strand
TTTCCATATACCAATTCAGTGGATCCGTTTGGGAGAAGCTGCTATTCGCAGTATGTCGAACACTCGCTGTCTATCCAGTTGCCTTCGGGCCTTAGACTCTCTGATGAAAGGTTCCTCCCGATTCGTAATAGAGTCTCCGTGCGACACTCCTTCCCATGTTATTGATCTGTTTTTCGAGGACCCTGACCTTGTTTTCTAGCTCGTGGTAGCTAGAAGTGACGCAATCAGTGCAACCCCACAGTTTATTGATGTGTTTCTTGTCGCTAGTCGCAATTTTTCGATTTTGGTTTTGAAACCGCCTCTTTGCGCTGTGGCTTATCTAGATTGTAGGTGGGAGTAGAGGTAACTAACACACGGTCCCCACCTGAGTTTGTTTTTTCAATTTCCCACTGTTTTCTTGACTAACGTGGCAACTGCTTCGGCATACGACCGTCTTGGTACAGTCGTGCGTGCTACGGACCGGCTCAGATTGTTACAGGTTTCTGGCGTCTCAACAGCCTCTGCATGTTTTGAGCTTGTTATACTCGAAAGATGCGGAATAATGCAAAAGAGGAGTCTGGCCGTATATAGGCTTTAATCTTTTAACAATTATAATACAAAGCCAGAATGCAAGAAAAGGGAGAGTTATTAAAGTTTCATGTGAAATAGGATAACACATCAGTTTATGATATTCTCCCCCGCAGAACAGAAAACCAGTGGCGCTTGGGGATTTATTTCAAGCCTCTCTGTTCCGTAAATGATACGGGTAAACACGTCGTTGTTTTTCGATGTGCTGTTGCACGTTTTCTTGTAGATCTGACTGAGTAGCTAACTCCGGTTAGAGGGACTGGGACAGGAGCTGTGAAGGCGCGGTTTCTAGTTGTGAAGAGTTGGTCTCGGGATACGACTGCGAATGGTCGTCAGTGTAAATATGTTGGTTCGCTTGGTCCGAATAAGAGTTGTCTGTCAGTTGCTTTCGGAGCAAGATGTCTTATGGAAACGGTTTCCTCTCTGCCATTAGGGAAACGGATAAATGCGTACTAAGGGTTGCAGTCTAGGAGTTCTACCTCTTCCACCAAAGGATCGTGTCTCGAGAAACGTGCCATCTTTTTGAGCCAAACAGAACCTGGATTTGATAACCACGTTGGAAGGGAAATACCAGTGGTGGACCCGCGGTTGAACTTCATGAATCTCTTGAGGTATCTCGTTGGTGTCATTACACAGTAGAGAACGGACAATGCAGGGCATCCATAAGTACACTTTCCCACTGGGAGATGTCCAGTTGTTGAACCCTCGGCCATAATGTGTTGGCTTTTCACAAAGTACCGTTTGATCGCTCTACCTGTCCGTTACCGCGCGGGTTATATGGGGTCGTTCGGCTGGTGGCGATTCCTTTGGCATGAAGGAAACTTCGCAACTCATCAGACATAAAGGGTGCTTCGCGATCGGAATGGATATATAAAGGTAACCCAAACAGTAAAAATAATTGATTGAAACACTTGATGACGGTCGACGAAGGAACGTCCGAACAGGCAAAAGCAAAGGAAAAACGTAAATGCTCGTCAATCATCGTCAAGAGGTTTTTGTTGTGGGATATGGATGGAAGTGGACCCTTCAAGTCAATACTGATTCTTTCAAATGGTTGTTTAGCTTTAACGAATTTTCCTAAATGTCTTTTGAGAAAGCGGGGCTTGAGTTCAGTACACATTGCACACTGACTATTGACGGCTTTGATGTCTTCGAGTGAGAATGGTAGATTTTTAGAACGAACAAAATGTAACATTCGTGTAATACCGGGGTGAGAGTGTATTATGTAGATGTTTCAAGTCAGTGCGTGACATAGCAGAGAGACAGTTGTTCCGGGAGAGTGTCAGCAGCTTTATTTCGGTCACCGGCACGGTACCGGATGTCATAATGATAACACGAGAGTTCCAGTTTCCACCTTTGAATTTTTTCATTTTTCACCTTTCCCTTGTGTTGTTTTTCATACATGAATGCTACTGAACGTTGGCCAGTGATAAGGGTGAAATGATTGTTGAGTAAGTAATGTCTCCATTTTCTTAGAGATTCGACAATGGTACAAGCTTCTTTTTCGATAGCAGAATGATGTTGCTCAGTTGGAGATGAGGTGTGAGAGAAAAGGCCATTGGCCTTCCGTCCTGGTTGAGCTTGGCAGATATGGCAATTTCGGATGGGTCTGTCTCGATGACCAAGGGACGGTTATAATCGATTGTAAACACAGCGGCTTTTTCCAATTCTTTTTTCATATTTTTCAACGCATCTTGCACTTCTCTGGGTTGTGGGAATGCCCGGTTGTTTACCAAAATGTGAATTTTGTCAGAAAAATGAGAAATCCACTGGGCATAATACGCCAACATTCCGACTACTCTTCTCTCTGAGTGAATGTCGAAAGGTGCAGATAACTCCCGTAGAGCGCGGAATTGTTCAGGGTCAGGTTTAACCATCCCGTGTGTGATTTTGTATCCCAGGAGTTGAATCTTGGCAGAAATGATACTCCTACTTTCTTTGAACGTTATTCCACGTCTATTGGAAGCCTCCAAAAAGCTCTTGAGATTTGCATCGTGCTCTTGAGCATTACAGCCGCAAACAGTGACATTGTCGACGTGGGCAAAAGTATCTCGTAAGCCTTCTTCACGGATAATATTATCTATGGCGTGTTGGAAGCAGGTCACTCCGTTAGTAACTCCGAATGGAAGGCGGCGGAATTGATATAACTTACCACATGCCTCAAAGGCTGTATAAGGTTTGTCTTCTTCGCGGATGGGGATTTGATGGTAAGCACTTTGAAGATCGAAGGTACTGAAGAGGGAGTAGTGAGACACTTTCTCTGCAAGTTCGTCGGGAGAGGGTATGCATCAAGATAAGTGAATCGATTTATTATTTGTTCGTAGTCGACAACCATGCGTTTCTTGTGTCTCTCACTTGTAGTTACAAAGACTTGCGCTTGCCAGGGTGAGTTCGAAGGCTCGATAACATGGTCGATCAATAATTTTCTGATTTCGGTCTCGATGAACGACAGATCCGAGGCAGAGTGACGGCGTGATTTGGTGGCGATGGGAATACAATTGGGCGATAAATGCCTGAATAGAGGAGAAGCATCGACGTGTGCAGCCTTGAGAGCACATAGGGAGAGAAATGGTCGGTGTTCATGAAAGGGAATAACTGTTTTTATGTTGACTGAGAAAATCGTGACCCAAAATTACATCCGTACACAGATTGTTTAAAAGAGAAAGTTTGATTCCGTCATAGTGATTGTTTTTACAGTGTACAGAGGAGTAAACATATCCAGAACTGATACAAGATGGGCGCGTCGAAGCCATGGATATGGTGCTTTTAGAGTCTCCACAGGCCAGTTGTGTTTCGCCGGAATATCTGATGATAGGTAGCTCTCGCAGCTACCAGTGTCTTTAATCGCGTACATCGGTACTCCATTAATGTGAACTAGCACTGTCGATTTAGACAGCACTTTATATGCTCCAATTGGTAGCAAAATGAATCCCTGGTCGTTCAGGACCACTATTCTTCCCGATAAAAAGAAATAAACCATCTTCGGCTTAACAGCCTTCTTTCCTGTTTCCGGCACGGATTTCTACCTGGCAGATCTTGAATCACCAGTATGCAGACTATCGTGTATAGCCTGACGAAAACCTACGATTCCGGAAAGATCTCATGCTGTATGTTGTGTTCTGAATACAAGGTGACAACAGTCGGTAGTTGCTCAAGAGAGAGAGAGAGAGAGAAGACTGAGAGCCCGGAGATATAAGGCTTTATTCTGGCATATAGGCTGAAACGTCCCTTAAGGGTATCTGGTGGTACGCGCTCTTTAAGTCCAGTGTACTGAAGATCGTATATGGTGAGATTTTCTCTACCATTTTGTCTATCTTGGGTAGGGGTAGGCATTCAGAAGAGTGAAGCGGTTGACAGTCTGACTGTAGTCGACTATCATTCTGCGTTTTTGACGTTTGTTGGTGGTAACAAGCACTTGGGTACGCCACGGAGAATGCGAAGGTTCTATGATGCCATCTCTGAGCAATTTTTGCACTTCCGTTTTGATGAACAGCTCGTCAGAGGATGAATGCTTCCGAGACTTGGTTGCCACTGAAGCGCAATCAGGTGTAAAACTGTTGAATACTTGGGCTGGCTCAATATTCGCAGCCGCTACATTGCAGACGGAAAACGAATCTTTTTCTCCACTGAACGGAATTTCTATTTTTGAGTGTAGTCGGAAGAAATCGTGTCCAAGGACGACATCTGAACAGAGGTTATCGAACACCGACAGCTTGATATTTGAATAACGATGTTTTTGTACAATAAATCAACAAAGCAATGTCCGTGGTTAAAACTG
The DNA here is from genome assembly GCA_900618425.1 of Echinostoma caproni. Lineage (NCBI taxonomy): Eukaryota > Metazoa > Platyhelminthes > Trematoda > Plagiorchiida > Echinostomatidae > Echinostoma > Echinostoma caproni. The sequence continues at coordinate 10,551 of UZAN01055030.1, read as the reverse complement.
GTTAGGTTCATCAAAGCCATGGTACAGCACTACGAGATTTTTCGCCCATCCACTTATGTTTCCGTACCGCAGAGTTCGATATGTAACTAGCAGAACTGTCAGTGTCAATGAGAGCCTGGAGAGATATTCCGTTTGCAGAGAGCCGGATAACTGCATTGGACAGACGTAATGGAACTGCAGCGAGAGTGATGGAGGATATCAGAGAGCTGGTAACAGACGATGAATTTGAGTTTGGCTTGGATCGACAAACCTTCTGATAATGTCCTTTTTTCCGCAAGATTTGCAGATTTCATCTTTATCCGGACATTTGAAACGAGGATGTTTGGAATATCCGCGGAAGAAACAGCGAATGTTGCTCATAGCGGCTATACTTTCTTCCAGTGAATTAGATTGGTGGAACACCAAGTTCGATGTAGACTCGTTTTGTGAATTGGGGTCATTGACTGCAGCTGTGTAAGCGAAATCGACTGGGTGGAAAACGCTGGACTGTTGATATGCCATCTCCAAGGTTCTAGCCTGTTTGTATACTGTTTCTAGGTCCAGTGTCTAAGAGGCGTTGGCGGGTGCTACTAGACTGCATTCCACCGATAAAAGCATCTCGTATGGCGTTGTTTTGGTTTTGCTCGACCGTGACGGCTACGAAGTTGCAGTCTTTTGCAAGTGATTTCAGCTTCTGCATAAACTGATCAAGACTCTGACCTGCTTCCTGTTTGCTAGTAGACAGTATGTGTCGAGCAAAAACCTCGTTCTTCGGTTTCACTTAAAGCTTCTCTAGGATGGTCAAAGCGGTTTGGACCGTTTCACTCTCGGCAATATACTGGTGAAAGGTGGGGGCAACGCATCCAATGAGGTGCTCCAGCTTTTCGTTATATGATTTCGCCGCTCTGGCGATAAACAAGGTGAATGTGTGAAGCCAATAATTCCACACTTTCGCGGCTGAGGGACAACTTGGATCCGCGTCGAAGCGTTCTGGTCGATAAGGCCGATCCATTGTTTAGACGAATAAATTGTTATATTCTGAATACGAGATGACCATCAGTCGGTAGTTGCTCAAGAGAGAGAGAAGACTGAGAGCCCGGAGATGTAAGGCTTTATTCGTTTAACAACTCTGGCATATAGGTTGAAACGTATAAAAGAGAAATGTTATGAATACAGCGATATGCAAAAGACAAAGAGTGTGATACACGACGCTGTATTCACTGACTTTGCGAAGGCGTTTGGCAAGGAACCTCACATCCCTCTTTTTATACAAACTTGCACTACACGGGTTTGTAGACATCATGCTAGCGCTCATTCGTAGCTTCCTGTCTAATCGCTCATTCGCCTATGGATTGGTAAATCTTCCTCACAGCCCAGTCCAATCACAACCGGTGTTCTCAAGGATCTGTTCTAGGCTCCCTTCTCTCCCTTTTATAAAAGACTTACCCAATGTAGGGTAATCAAGTATTGCCATGTATGCCGATGATGCCACCATCTGGGATACAGACACTTCCCTTCAGGCCTCAAATGTTGCTGGCCAGTAAACTAGAATCTTCCAATCAACAATGACAAGCGCGTTGGCATGTCATTCAATGGTCGCCCACCCTGCCCTTTTACGACAGATAGTTTCCACATCCTACCTCAAGTAGACCAATACTAAGCTCTTCGTTTCTGGATAAACAACAATCTGTCCTCCATTCGGTTATTTGATTAAGGAAGACAGATATGGTGAGCCTACATGAGAATTTACTGTATCCGAGAATTTGGCCTAGAATAAAAAATATTCTCGGTGCATTCTCCATGCACCGTTTATGTACTGTAGGTGATTGATGGTATTAGCGAGAAACTTTGGGTTAATTTTAAGGGGATTTGTCAACTCTGAGACTATAAGCATCCATATTTGAAAGCGGGGGGGGGACAATGGAGATGGCCCGTCCTNGTGACGATACACATTTCCTCTTGTTCATTCATGTTCTCCTGTGGTTTCCTGAGCGCCCTATAGCTTTACCTGTGTCACTCGAAATAATGGCTAATAGCTGCATAAGCGGAAATTTCGTAATCATTTCGTCATCCAACGTCAACATATCTCACAGACATACTGTTCAACTGCCTCGCAAACCTACAGCTGTTCTGTGTCATTTTTGTTGTATCATAATTGTACCTTGAGCAACTAAAATCATCATGGTACAGCGAAATACAGAGGAGCGAACTTCACCGATCGCNCATGAGAATTTACTGTATCCGAGAATTTGGCCTAGAATAAAAAATATTCTCGGTGCATTCTCCATGCACCGTTTATGTACTGTAGGTGATTGATGGTATTAGCGAGAAACTTTGGGTTAATTTTAAGGGGATTTGTCAACTCTGAGACTATAAGCATCCATATTTGAAAGCGGGGGGGGGACAATGGAGATGGCCCGTCCTACCTAAAGGCTTTGTCCTTTTAATAGCAACTGGCCTCCCAAGTGTAATCTCTATTTTACGAAGAGGGACTGATATCAACTGGTAGAGTTGATCATATGGCCTTAAGCTACCGTTGGCGTAGCTCAGTACAAGATTGCAGCTCCTATTATGCTACCTGTGCTGAGTCAGATACCCCAACCTTTGTTTAACTCTTTGTCTTCCGTTCCCAACCATCTCCCTTTACCCCTTCCGATCTTGGATTTCGCTCGCCGAAGGTCATTGCCTAATAGCACTGGAAGTGATTTACCACTGCATGGATTGCAGATTCTAAAGCCTCGTCAATCACTTAATCTGGGGGCCTTCAACGCGAGGACTTTGATGCAAATAGGTCAACAAGCTCGTCTGGCTCGTACAATGGAATACTTAGGAATCGATATTTGCTGCGTGTCGGAAACTCGGATCCAGGATCCTACTACTCTAAGCCACTTGGGCGTGCCAGATATTCCGACGAGATACGTTCTTCGCACATCAGACGACGATGAAGCTCGTTCAATAGGTCAGCGTGGGGTAGATATTGTACTGAATAATAGAGTGGAGTCTTCTCTTAGCGATTGGATCCCCGTCAACAGTCGTTTATGTGCAGTGCGTCTCCAGGGTTCAATCAGCGTCCGGAAGGGAAGTAACACTAAAAGGTTTTGTTCGTCGTATCAGCATATGCACCGACCAATTATAGTTCTAATACCCAAAAGGACGCTTTCTACAATAAACTCATCGATTGACACGCTATACGGGAGGTCGGCGAACCCCTGTTAGTGAAACAGTCTGCGATAAGAGGGGACGAGCCATTCACAATAGGGATCAAAGACTCGATCGCTGAGCAGAATACTTCAGCGAACAGTTCAGCTGGCTTAGTGCTAACGAGGCTGCTTAATCTCCGACTGAAGCTCCGTGGGCAGTGCCATGCGATCCTCCAACGGAAGCAGAAGTTCGGTCTTGCATTCAAGCTCTGAAGCGAGGAAAGGCAGCAGGACCTGAGGAGCTCCCTCCCACTCTTTTCAAGATGGAAGGTGATAGCCTTGTAACCTCTATTACTACCCTGCTGCGCAACATTTGGATGCAAGAGCGCATTTCATCATCTTGGGGCGAATCACTGATCGTTTCCATTTTCAAGAAAGGATCCCGCAACGATTGCGAAAACCACCGCGGGATAAGTTTGATCCCGATCGTCACCAAAGTGACGGTTATATTTCGACGTCTGACGCTTTTAAGAGAGATCAACATCCGTGAACAACTAGCCGGATTCCGGCCTGGCCGTGGATGTATTGATCAGATTTTTACGTCGCGTCAGATCCTTGAGCTGCGTCATACCCATCGTCGGCCAACGATCGCAATGTTCCTTGGCCTGAAAGGAGCCTTCGACTCAGCTGACCGCGAAGCTCTGATGGGCTCCCTTCTTCGAAAAGGAATGCCCCAGAAGTACGTTAATCTACTGATGTCACTGTACTCACATACCTGTAGTCGCGTAAGGGTCTACAACGAACTGAGTAGGCTGTTCGTCACCAGCAGTGGCATTCGTCAATGGTGCCCTTTTTCGCCGTTCCTGTTCAATTTCGTCGTAGACGAAATACTGGAGAGCGCACCAAGGGAGCTCCAAAACGTAGGTATTGAATGGACAGCTGGGGAGAAGCTGTGTGATTTAGAATACGCCGATGACATCGTCTGTCTGTTCGAATGTATGGAGGATGCGCAAAGTGCACTTGATAGATTAAAAAGTGCAGTTGACACATTCGGTATGTGCTTTGCACCTTCAAAGTGCAAAGTGGTACTGCAGGACTGGGTTTCATCTACTCTCACTCTGACACTAAATCGCCAGGATTTAGTTGTGGTGGATTATTTTTCCTACTTAGGTAGTTGCGTGACCAATGGCGGTAGTGCAGCAAAGGAGATAATCGCCCGCATTTCCAAGGCTCAAGCAGCATACACAGGACTGAAACACCTTTGGCGTAGACGCGACGTTTTACTGAAATTGAAAGGTCGTGTATATTGTGCCACCGTTCGTTCAGTCCTGCTTTGTGGTTGTGAGACTCTGAATCTGCGAGAATCTGCAAGATATCCGTCGACTGGGAGTTTTCGATTATCGGTGTTTACGTAGTTTAGCCCATGTTGGATGAAGCGAACGGGTTAGCAACGTGGAGGTAAGCCGTCGTGTGTTTGGGAGTCTGTCAGGTATAAACCTGCTAGCATACCGAATTCAGATTACTAGGCTTCGCTGGTTAGGTCGCGTATTGCGTATGCCCAGCCATCGTCTGCCGCACCGCGCTTTATTCGCTGTACCTAATCCGGGCTGGAGGAAACCACGTGGAGGTCAACAGATGACATGGAGACGAGGCATGAAGAAATACAGAGAGCAATTAAGTAGAGTATATGTCTCTCGCCTTCCAGGTTGGGGTCCGAAAGACTCCATAATTGGTTGGTTGGAGGCATTGAAGGATATGCCTGCGAACCGGCAGCAGTGGCGTTCTTGCTGTCGTTTCTTATCAGGTCAGAATACTTGAAACGGTATGTATGCAGAGTTCGACTGTAAACTCTCTGTGTTGACCATAGTGGCTCACCTTCTTCCCCCTCCCTCAAAATAGATCCAATCCCTGTCCACCTTAAATTTTACCACTAACCTTGTATGCGTGAGGATAAGGCTGTTGCAAGAATTTAAACTACCAAAGTTAAACAAAAAAGAAGAGAGGGCAACCCTGACGAACACCAGTCTCCGTGGTGAACTCGGGCTAAAAAGTGCTGTAAGTTCGGACTCGGCTTCGGCCAGAAAAGCTGTGCGACTTAGAGTACGTTGACGACATCGTTTGCCTGTTTGAATGTATGGAGGATGCGCAAAGCGCTTTTTTCGGCATGCGCTTTGCACCTTTAAAGTGCGAAATGATGATTCGGATACTTGATGGTCAAGAATTAGTCATAACGAATTGTTCCTCTTAGGTAGTTGAATAACAAATGGTGGTACCGTAGTGAAGGTAGTTATCACACGCATTTCCAAGGCTTACGCAGGACTGAAACACCTTTAGTGCCGACGTATACTGCGCCAGTGTGTGGTCATTTCTGCTTTACGGTTGTGATACCCTTACTTTGCGCGTAGAAGATATTCATCTTCTAGAAGTCCTGGACTGCCTATGTTGGAACGAGCTTGTAAGCAACTCTGAGGTAAGCCATCGCGTGTTTGGCAATGATTCGGTGGAAAATTCGTTATCACATAGAATTCAGATGAGTAAGACACTTATTGCGTATGCCTAGCTGCCGTCTGCCGCACCGCGCTTTATTCGCAATTGCAGTTCCAGGTTGGGGGAAAACACATGGGGGTTAACAGATGACGTAGAAATGAGGCATAAAGAAATGCACAGAGCGATTGGGTAGAGTAGGTGTTTTCCATCTTCCAGGTTGGGGTCTGAAAGACTCCGCAACTGGTCGGTTTGAGACATTGAAGGATCTGGCAGCGGACTGACAGTAGTGGCGTTCTTGTTTTCAATTCTTACCATGCCAGAATGCTTAAAAGGGTATGTATACACAGTTAAGTTGTACGTTGTGTGTTGATCATCGAGGTGCACTTTTCTGCTCCCGTCCCCAGTTAGGCCCAAACCCTATCTATCTGCATGTGCAAACATATATTTAACACCGGCTTGTATACAAGCATGGTGCCAACGCCACAACAGGGGACAAGTGGATTGGGGTGCTGAACGAAGTGGAAAGAAGGTGAGATAGCTAAACACGGGAAAATGGTACACTTTTTGACATTTTTTGTGCTGTATATTTTGAAAAGATCGGATTTTTCTTGATCGTCTTAGCGCAGTCCCTAAATGTTCTCTATTTGCATCATCAGTTTTGTATTGGGACGGGTAAGGTTTAGGGGTTAGACATTCGAGAAACGACACATAAATCCGTTTTGTATTCACTTTTGGTGTGCTCATGTTTTTGAATTTCAAGAGTGAACCGAATCTGGGCTCGCCCCTGTCCTTTTGTATGTGATAAATCCTTCCCTTCTGTCGAATTTTGTATGGTCTCAAGGCACGATCATTTTGATTAGAATACTTTCATATCTTGTGGTATTCCTCTGCTTAGTAATATGCTTGAGTTCAGCGGCTAATCACGTCTGCATGCATGCAATTGACACATGTCTGGCTGTGTGAAAAACCAATCACGGCGCAGTAATCTGTATGAAAAGAAAACAGGTCCGTGATTTGTTGTTTGTGGACCGAAAGCAACATGTATCTTGTACTTTCTCACTTACTTTGTGTAAATTCTGAGCTTGGCAGCGATCAGTGAAGTTCGCTTCACTGTATCTCGCTGTACGATGATTTTGAATGGAAGTAAAAGTTGTCAGATCTAATGAAAACAAAGGCCATTTTTTTGTAAACCAGTGTACCTTCTTAATCCTCAATTGTCTCAGGTCTAATTTCCGCGTATCCATGTTACCGATCAAACGAAAAAGGTTGCGACTGTTATTCATAGCCGCAACCTACTACTTCTAGTGGTCATTCTTCAGGCTCTTGATGAGTTGGTGTTTAGGGGCTATTCGCGCTGTCGTGTTTAGCAATCGAAGGAATAGTTCTGTGAACGTCCAGAAGGGTTCAAGAAAATATACATGCTTTGGAGACAGTTCACGTCCGCATGGGTTCAATCAATCTCTTGGTTTCTGCTTTGCCTACCTCAGTAGTCGAAGTCTGACGTGTGGAAACGAGAAGCATCCCGTGGGTTTCGCAATGGGAAGAAAGAACCAACTTATGGGTGAGAGGTTTGTATTATATAAGTGCCCTAGACTTGGTCACATATATTGCATCAAACCTCTTCTTGGGTGAACAACTCGTGACCAGTCTAATTGGTGATTAGAAACGTTAAGTGATGTGGCTAAGAATAGTAAACCGCCTTCATCACTGTCACTTTAGTACGACTCTCGACTTTCTACTTCCGTCTTTTTCTTCATTACTGTTTGACCAAATGGATAGTGGAAATCTAGCTTCCAAAGCCACCTCATAAAATTCTACAATCAACCAAAACTAAATGGTGTGTTTCGTGAAAATAAACTTTGTATAATTATTTGCATATGCTAGTTTTCCAGCAATGTAAAACATTGGTCGCGATGAAAAAATAAAACAATTTTGTTTCAATCTATTTTATATCCGTAGCTGTGTTTATGTCGTCATCAAACGTTGGATTGCATTCGATACAGGGCTTCAACGGATGAGTAACTGAATAGCAAATTTCTAATGGACAAGCGAGAAGGCCTTCGTGACGCTCCTCGAAGAGTACTGGACGCTGCGGCCAAGGAACGAAGACAACGCAAAGCCTTGGAGCTTTTAGAGCAAGATAATCACATTGAGGAACCACATTCGGATGTAAAATCCACTAAGAAGCCACATTTTGATGATGTAAGCTGAAGACGGAAGTATAGACATAACGCTTATTTTCACCTATAGGATGATGATATATTGAAGAAAAAGAAGAAACGGCGTCTGACCAGTACGCGATCTAAAACAAGAAAAACACTGGAGATTCTTCTCGATGAAGAGTATCAATTGACCAAAGGTGGCACAACCGGACCCTGTTATTTCACTGCTGCAGTCCCATCTAGCCGGCTTCCATTTCGCAAATTTTGCAATGTGTGCGGTTTTAAAGGTTTATACAATTGTGTAATCTGTAGCATTCCGTACTGCAGTCGTAAATGTTACGAGATACATTCGGATACCCGATGTATGAAGTGGGTGGCCTAATGTATAGTGTATCTTCTCTTCCCAACCCCTCGAGTTATTCCGGACCTGTCAGGTTTTCTCTGGTAGAACGAATCTGTCTTCAGACAGCGATACATGGATATCTAAGTTACAATCCAGAACAATCATTGCTTGACCAACAAAGAACAGGTTGGTAGATGCTCCATCACTACGTATCTCTTCTGTCTACAATGGGGCTTCGAGTCGGTAACTTTCGAGTTGAGCTGTTTGGTTGTCCAAAAACAAAGACTAGCTGTCCATCATGCGCACTCATTCCAGTTTTAATTTTCACCCGTCCCTATTGCATCCGTTGGGTGAACCAAATTTCACATTCAACACGGTACCTGCAAAATTGACACGAGCCGATTCAAACTTCCTCTGTTCTTGCTATCCCCTCCGGGCTCTCTTTTTTGTTCACAACATTTCTCAAAATTGGCTGAACATTTGTGTACATAAGATGAAAAGAAAATCAAAGCGCACTTCTATTTTAACTCGGTTTGCACAGAGATACAATGGTTATTCGTTCCTGTTGGAACACCCCATTCAGAGCGGGTGCAATGCGTTACTTGTAAATTCGCATTATATTCTCTGGAGCCAAGATTTGATCAGATACAAACCAAGCCGTATAACTATGCAGAATTAACTGGTAACTAATTCAGCATTATTATTTGAAACACTGGGAAACTGAACGGTCCGGTAACTCGCTTGAATGAGTCTAGCCATCCGAACCACTGCCAAATGGATAATGCCTTCATATACTAACTGTTTTGAGATCTCGGGTTCGACCGTCCACTGCAAAATATTGAAACAGCTGTACAATGTTTCTCAGGTATTCATTTTTTTTGTAAATCTCCCATTTCTTAAGCTATCTCAGTGATGTATGTGTATATCAAAATAAGAAACGTAGGTGAATTTATGTTTTCGAGGAATTAATTTTCAAGTAAACATTCATTTTGTTGAAAACAATGCGAGGGTTTTGATTGAATGGAAATGTGTCATGATCCCACCTGTGGGAGAGAGTGTGAGTAATCAATCAATCNAATCAATCAGACTGTAAAGCTTCGCTAATTCCGGGTTTCGTAATCCAGTATTGATTGGCATCCTCGTCATTCCTGTAACGCTGTAATTACGCCACCAGGGAAGTTTGTACCAAACAAATACTGACAGTCGCAGTTTTTGATAGCATGAAAGCCTAGCGGCCCCGGTAGGATCTATCTCTATCCTCGCTCACTCACTGACGACAGGACACTCAATCAAAGATCATCGTGTATTTTTACTATCCCCAATTTTCATTTCATACTTGTCAATCAAATTCAAGATTTTCATATTATTTTTTTATTACACACATTTGTGCAATGAACAGCTGACGGGGAAAGCCCTATAGTCACGAGGATCCGCTGTTCAGTGATGGAAATCGATAACCTAGACCCCGCGGGATTTGGAGCGATTCGACCCAGATAAGGCTCTGGCACTAGGTTAGGTGATATTGAACCGGCCGACAGAACAGCTGGCTATCACCGAAGTTACGTGGTGGTGGCGGGGCTCGAACCGTCGGGGTTCAAAGTACGTCGGTGAGAGCGACTAATTCACTGTGCCACCACCCGTCTAAGGGCTCTAAGTCAGCTGGTCCCTGTTTTCTTGAGTCATGCCAACATGATCATCTTATTCGTAAAAATCTCTCTTCCAATTGCGGTTCTTGTGCCGAATCAGTTCAGATGCGAATAGTCCGATAGGAAATTCCGTTCACTTTTGTCATCAAACCAGCACGGCATCATGATGAAATTATACTACTGAGTACAACCCGTCAGTAGCCCATCTGTCTCCTCGCCACAGTAAATCATGTACGGGTAGTTGGAGTGTGAATTTCAGCAAAAGTATCGCTCATATTGTGTAGTTAGTCATGGAATTTGGAATGACGATCCACGTACTAACGGGTTGAATTGTTTCAAGCGTACAGAAGGAGTATGTGTGAGTCGTCTGCCATTTGTCTCGTCAATAACACATTCGAAACACTGAATCCCCTTTATCCATTTCACCAATACAGGACGAACAGAAATGTCGCGAGATGTGCTAACATTTCGTTTAATCTCTTCAATCGCTGATTTAAACAAACATATATATGCATAACACACGGGGTTGTTCACCTATGGTGAATGAACGTGTATAAGCATACAAAGATTACCGAATATAGAAGTAGAACGTCAAATCCACGATAAGCAAATTGATTGTATCAAAAACGTTTGCGCGCATAAAGTCGGGTGGTGTGATTACCAAAAGGTAACCTAACCGAAAACGTTCGGAAAAAGGCCACCTACATAAAACTTGTGTTCAAAGTTGATCACACTGACTGTAAGCTCCGTGGATCTCCTTTAACGTTAATCTTATCTCGGTCTGATTACTCGCT